>WAAG01026079.1:2120-26033 GCA_013390105.1 Tichodroma muraria | reverse complement strand
GTGTGGCTCCCGGGTAGCCCCCGGGCGCTCGGGGTCCCGCTCGTCGGGCCGGGCGGAGATGCCGGCCCGAGGCTCATGGCTGTGTGTCGTTTCCAGGCCTGCCGGGACCGGGTCTGCGGGAGGACACCATGACCGGGAGGTGAGTGACTGCTTGAGGTGGCTCTCGGCTCGGTGCTGTAACGCTGTTGAAACATTCCTGAGAGTGTTTGTTGAAGCAGTAGGCAACGAGCAGCGTTCTTCTGCCACTGTCCTACTGGGCGCTGTTGAACGCCCGCAGTTGTGTGTTCCTATTCTGAAGTCTCTTGAGCTGGTTGTAGTTGCTGTTACGATGTGCCACGTTTTCCCTGGCCTGTCAGTAAATATCAATGTAAATTTTATGGGTTTGTTAGCACAGTGTTTGTGACTCTGCAGAGTAAAGTGGAGCTTTGACATAGGCTGTTTCCTTGAGTAAAGGAAGCAACGTATTTTTCCCATGCGTAAATTTCCTGTTGTGCCACCGAATTTTCTTAAGGATGTAGGGAGTGAGTTTTTAAGTGGAGGGATTAAATCTGAATAATTCGGAGTTGTCTGGAGAAGCTGTGGCTGCCCCATCCCTAGAAGTGTTCAAGGCCGAGTTGGATGGGGCTCTGAGCAACCCGATTTAGTGTGAGATGTCCCTGCCCATGGCAGGGGAGTCACAACTGGATGGTCTTCAATGTCCCTTCCAACCCGAACCATTCGGTGGTTCTGTGAGTCACAGCTTTACATCTCCTATTTATCTGTGGAGTTTATGTCCTGTTACACGTGTGGCAGGTAGAACTGGATATCTCAGTTTGATCCTGCTGTATCCTGGGGCAGGTGCTGGATGCCTCTGGCCAGACGTGGTGTCTACTGTGTGTGTGGGACAAGTCTTATAATGACTTTACATGGGCAGTGCAGGCAGGAGTTTGTCCTGAAGAATTGCTGGGGAGTTTGTGTAATGTCTGTGTCCAGTGGATGTCAGGCTGTTGCTCTGACTGTTAACTCCTTTGAGGCTACAAATCAGGGGCGGTTCATACCTTCTGTAGCAGTTACTGCCTATACAGGAGACTTCCTGTGATGTGTAGAAAAGCAGTGTTTACTCATCAGTGTTAGTAGACATTTGGAAACAATATCTGCTAATGCTGAAGCATTTGAAACTTAGTATGAAGCCAGTACTGGAGAGCCAGAAGTTTATGACAAGCAAAAAATGCAATGTTCTCATAAATACTTCATGTTCCACATACTCAGCTTTCCTCTGTTTATTGAACATAAGTATTTGCAGTGATTTGTAAAAGTCATCTATTTCCTCTGGTAATTTCTACTGGTGTGGAATTGGTTTCTGCTGAAACAGCCTGTGATTTGTTTTTACGTTTGTTATTTTGGAGTGAATTATAATTTGCAGATGTTTTTCATGTCTTTAGGCTGTGGTGCAAGGCCATTTTTGCTGGCTACAAACGTGGCCTCCGGAACCAGCGGGAGCACACTGCTCTTCTGAAAATTGAAGGTGTTTATGCCCGTCAGGAGACAGACTTCTACCTGGGCAAGAGGTGTGCCTATGTGTACAAAGCTAAAAAGTAAGTAATATTTTATTCTTGTGCTGAATTAGGCAATTCGTGTATTGGCTTTTGCAAATGCTAAGAGATAATATTATATGTTAGAGAGCTGGTGGGATGAGAAACAAGCTTTGCCTAAGATTGACAAAAACTGAAGGTGGGTTGATGGAGTAAATTGAGGTGGGTGAATTTGTGTTAAATATTATGAACTGTTGAGTTACTTAAACAGTCAAGTGATTTTGTGAAGGCACAGGATGAATTTGTACTCTGACTTTTGTGTACCCGTGTCTGAGCACTGTCACTTCTGCTCTGCTGTCATTGGTAGACACCTTGGGAACAGCTGCTTATTACTTCCACTTCCTTTTTTTCCTTGAGTGCTGTTGTTAGAGTTCGGAATTGCCATGAATAAAATTTATTTGACAGATGACTTGATCGCCATCATTTCCAACATGGCACATAGCTCTTTGTTTAAGGCAATTTCTGCCATCTATTCCAACGGCCTATTCTTCTGCCTTTAGTGTGTCTAGAGAAGTAAGGTGTTGGCAATTTCATATTGTTGATTTTTTCAGTTTAATCATATTAGCAAAAGTGTTTTCCAAGTTATTGAGGTTTGTAAGCTGTTAATAATTTTCCGGTGGAACTTCTGATAAATTACAAGATGTAATTACCCCTTTGAAAGGTACAGTGAAAATCCCAGGCCTGGAAAATTTCACAAATAAATGAAGGTGGACATTGGTCTAGTTAAAGATGGCTACGGAGCTAAATTATTGAGGTGCCTTAGAGAGATCACATTGTCTGGTGACTGTCATTGTCACTGCTTGTGACAGCAGAGCTGTGAGTGCCCTGCTCAGCTGCTCTTTGCCTCTTTTTCCCCAGCAACACGGTAACCCCCGGAGGCAAACCCAACAGGACACGCGTGATCTGGGGGAAGGTGACCCGTGCCCATGGGAACAGTGGCATGGTTCGTGCCAAGTTCCGCTCCAACCTTCCTGCCAAGGCCATTGGACACAGAATCCGGGTGGTAAGTAGATGTGTTTTAGCAAAAAGATACTTATTGGCAGTTTTTGGGGTGCCTTTTAATTCCACATAGTATGAGGGAACATTTGAACTCTGGTTTTGTTCTGTTGCTTTTGAGTGTTCAGCAGGGCTCAGTGACTGTTCCTTTTGGAGCCTAGAGAGGGTTTTTCCTGGCTTCCTGTGCTGAGGGGATTTGTCTCATTGTCAGGGGTTTGTGTGCTTGCTCAGGTTGTCTGGAAAGGCTCTTCAAGTTCCAGGACTCAGCTCCTTTCTAAAGCTGCCTTGATTTCTTTTCCACCAATCTGTTCTGTATATTTTTGCACCCTTCTCTACCTGTTTGATTTATCTCATACCTCCCACATGTTTTAACTGAGGGCGGTACTGTCCTGTCATGGCCACTCCCACAGTTGTTTTAGCCACAGGGCTTCAGTGTGACTGTCCCTTTAGGTCTCTCACCTAGAGTTGTGATGTAATATTTTCTTAGTGATGTTGTCAAAAGGAGTACAAGAGGGGTGCAGTCCTTCCTTTGTCTTTCTCCTGTGCCTTAGAAAAAGCACAGTAGGAGCAGCACAGGTTGTTCCTGAAATCCAGAGCCATGGGAACTCTTGTTGGTGGTGCACAGGAGGGCTGGCTGCCACAGTCTGTGCCACCAGTGAAGTGCTCCTTCAAGTCACTGAACCAGCTGTTGGGCTTTTCCATTCTCACACCTCTTCTGTGTAAATTGGGGATTGCTTTTATAGCAGTTGAAGAGATTCATTGTCTAGATTGTAACTGCAAAACTTGTGTTTGAATGCAAGATTTCTAACGTGATTCTGTCTGGTTTTGTGTTTTACAGATGCTGTATCCATCTAGGATCTAAATTTTTATTGAAAATAAAATGGAGAATCTGTTTAGCTTTTGTATATTTCTGGTTTTATTGCCTCCACCATTTTTGAGAGACCTCTTTCTCATTTGTGTATCAGAGTTGACAGCACAGACAGAGACACTAAATCCTGGCAGGTGCAAAGCCTCTCTCACATCTCACAATAATAGTTCTGGTAGAGTCCCAGACAATGAGCCCATGTGTACCTGGGCAGCACATGTGCCCATAGAGTCTGCTCTGTGTAAACTGTTTAAACACATTTTCATTGCACAGCTCTGTGGTGCCCAAGTGTTACTGCTGTTTTCTTGGCCAGCCTTATCCCAGCACGTCACGTAGGGCAGTGAGGATCTTCACAGCACTTACATAGTTCTTTTAGGTTTGCTGAACACTAAGGTGGTGCAAAATGAATTTACAGTCATGAAGTGCAAGGCACAGTTTCTTATCTCTGAATATCCCCCCAAAATACTGAGTAATTTAAAGGGAGGTTTGAGGCAGGTACAGGTTGTCATGGTTGCTGCTGATGTCACAGTCCCAAAATGACCTGTGGGTACCCTGTGAGGGCAGTTCCACATACACCAAGTAGTTCCATCATTTTCAATGCATCCATAGTCAGTCAGGCGGTGAGTCTGTTGGCTCAACCACACCTTGAGCCCACTCCAGTGCAGTTCCTCCTTCCCAGGGCATGACAGCTTCCTTCTCCCTGCCTGGCCCTGCTGCCTGTGTATGTCAGTGCCCACTGAGCTGTTGGCTTTGCACATGTCCTGCAGTGGGCTGGTATTTCACAGCTAATCCTCTTCTTTCTGAAAGAGGTAGAGTAGTTGTGTCTGCAGAATACATTGTTGGGTAAATCAAAACCTTAGTTTGAATTGGAATTCAAAAACTTGACCCACTGCTCAGCTCTGGTATAGGAATTACTTTGCTGGACCTAAAAGACCTAAGCCTGCTACCAATGCTGTCCCTCACAGCAGGAGAGCCTTTGCCATGGAAAACTGCATTATTTTTTTTTAAATGTGTGGAGAGAAATTGCAGCTTATGGGATATTGGGCTGGGTCAGGTAGGGCTTTTAGTCTTCCACAACTACCAACAGGTTGGACACACTAGATTCAAGGAAGGATGTATGGGATTTCCAGCTTTAGGCATTACAGAGGGAAGAGGAGGGAATGTAGTGAGCAAAGTGGACTGTAACAACAGTTTGGTAGGTCTGGTCATTGTCACGTAGTTGGATTTTGCTGATGAGAAGGTAGTAAGTCCTTTTGAGTTTGATACAAGATGTCCAAAAATACGTAATCATCCCTTCTCTCCCCTGTCACCCTTTGTATTGTACCAGACTGCCAATGTACAAAGCCTTTTTCTGAGAGTCTCCGAACTCCAAATAGCACATGGCTGCAATTTGTGAATCTTTGTATCAAAACTCTGCTATTTGCACATTCATTTGGTCCCACCCATGCTTGAGTTGACAGCTCAGAGCAGCAGGTGTTGCCTGTTTTGAGCCTGTGCTGTGCAATTGCCTTTGTTACTTCCACTCCTTTCCCCAGCAGCACCATAAACTGACGTGTGAGAAGAAGCTATGGCATCAAAGGAGCCGGCCTCCTTCGTGGACAGAACCACCTGGGATTTCCTCAACCTACTGGACATGCTGGGGAGCCGGAATGGACGGGTGGGTGTGATGGAGGTGGACCATGCTGAGTCGAGAGCTCCCTCATTGCTGGTGGATTTTACCCGGGACCTGTGTGGCACAGGGGACATCAAGCACAAACCACAGCAGGCAGAGAATGAGGGAAAGGAAGAGGAGGACCTGGTTCCCCCACATCTGATTTTTATGCTATGGCAAGCCAGTGTGTTGGAAAGGCTGATGCAGTGGGATCACCTGGAGGAGGCTGTCCGGGATGTGAGGAACCTCCTCCCCTGCCTGCCGGACGTGCTGGTGCTTGTGATGATCCGCCCTGACTCCCAAGAGCAGCTGGACCAGGCAGTGAGAGCACTGAGGAGAATGCAGTGCGTGCTGGATGGGGCCCTGCAACTGACTGTGGAGACTGCAATTTACAGCCCAGGCCAGCCTGGAGGTGTCCTGGAGGCAAAGAGAGCTGCCTGTAGGGCACTGAGAGAAGCCTTGAACTGCCATGAAGGTAACCGTGTAACAGCTAAATGCAGGAGTGAGGGGACACAAAAACATGCTTAGGGCAAAATCTGAGGGACAGTGTAGATGGAAATAGTGCTTGTTGACTGGATTCAGGTACAAGAGGGAAGACAAGATGGACCTTGCAGGCAATATGAGCCAGAAATGGGAATGAGGGTTTACGTGCTGGGATGGGGATGGACAACATGTCCGAGCCAAGTGTGTTCCCTCTTCGAAGTCAGATGGTGTCGGCTCTTCCTTGACCCAAAATGTACATGGCAGTGGAAATGCTGCTCAGTGTAAGAACTGCAGTTCTAACTCCCTGCTGGAGCTTTCTGTGAGGATTTTAACTGCTCTACAGCCTCGCTGACCCTGAGTTCTTCATTGGAGGAATGTGCCAACCTTTTTGGGTGGCCACAGGCCTTAGCTTTGAAAGGATGGTTCCAGGTGTTCTTCTATCATTTGTGTTTCTTCCCTTAGAAGTCGACTCCCAGGAGCCGTTTGTCATTTCGCTCCCAGAGCTCAGATACTGCCGAGTTCTGCCTGAACGTAGGCCAGAGAAAGTATCAAAGACGGATGGAGAATGAATTCCCTTGGGCAGCAGAATCTGTCAGGTTGGTTTTAGCACTGTCCTGCTGGATGTCTCTTTGCAGAACACTTCCTTCCTGGTGACTTGCTTTTCTGCCCAGGCCTTCTGCATGGATGAGATTCAGTGCATGGCTGCTGCCAGAAGGGGACACTGCACCCTCAGCATCGCACTGTCCTTGTCACAAAGCTCGGAGTTTGCTGAATTGGCTGAAACTTTTATCAAAAATCACTGAGTTTCTGCTTTGCATTAAATGCCTTGCTTGCTTATCAAAACGTCCCTAAGAAACCTGTCCCTAAGAAAACTGTCAGCAGAGAGGGAATCAGAGCAGGCCAGAAGCCTCTAGATTTTAAACTGTCCCAAAACTGAAACAGTGAGAGAAACTCAAGACTAAGGCCTCAGACCATGTTTTCCCAGGAGAACCTGGATGCAGGAGTCTTTGGTACATGGTTCTCATCAGGAACAAAGCTCCTGAAACTCCCCAGGGTTCTTTGTAGCAGAGAGTTGACCTTACATCCAAGCGGATACACATCCAGCAGACTGAGTTTCTGGGATGGATTATTTTGGATGGGAGGAACTGTGGGAGCAGTAGAATATTTTTAAGTCCAATTACCCACATAATAGCTGAACCCATTTCCCATCTTTTCTGGGCATGGCAAAGCACTATAGGTAGCTGCACTTTTTTGCATTGGGAGTTTATATGTATTTTTTCTCTGGTGTTTTTTGTAGATCTTTTGTCATCCTAAGATCTTCATTATCATCAAAAGGAGGATTAAAAATCTGATACTTATTTCTCTGTGTCTGCATGTATCTATGAGCTTTAAAGCTTATATCTAAGACTGCAAAACTTGCTGAAGCTGCAGGTTTGTGCAGTATGGTACAGAAGGGGGTACTGATCCTGTAAACCAATGTTTGTAAGAGAAAGGATTCTCCAGGTTATTTTTCAAATATGGATTCTTTCCAGATTCTTAAGGATGTGGCTTTACAAAGCAAAACAACCTTGCTCTAAGTGTTTGGGTGGTGCTGGTGTTTGGCAGACTTTTGGATGCGGTGACCCAATTGCTCTGCTGTGGAAGAGACTTTCCACGAGCATTTCCATGAGATTAATTCTGCCTTTCATTACTGAGGACACTGGTTCTTGGTTTTTGGTCAAGCTAATGAAGAAATAGTTCCCTTGAGTCAAAGCAAGACATGTACATATTCACACTGTTTGTGAGTGAAAAAAGTTTGGCTTTAAAAGATCAGCATATTAGGACATCCTTAAAGCAAGAAGCCACAATGAGGTCCTGTGTCTATTATTTCCTGTAGCATCTGAACCACACAGATAACCACCCAAATCCAGGCATAATCCATGCAGCTCTCAAGTTTCTCCTCTGGCAGCATGTCTGTACTGTGTCCAGGCACTTCTGTGCAGAGTGATGTGGGGCACTGTCAAGACGAAAGGGGAAAGAAACTCTGAGATGTGGCTGAAATCCTGGCCAGAGCTTGGTAGCACAGGAATGCCCTGCAAGGGCAAGATATGTAGCCACAGGGATGTGTGGCTGGGACAACGAGGTGTGTTGTCACCCAGAATGCTGAGGAGGAGAGGAGGCAGAAGGCCATTCATGGGTACCCTCAAGCTGCACCCTTGCTGCATTCTCCACCTAATCCTGTGTGGATACAGAGAAGTCTTAGAGTGCCCTGTAGAGTACCAGAAGGGCCCATTTGTGGCCTCTTCCAGGGCTGGCAAAACAGGCAGATCCACACTGACCTGCTCTGCTCATTCCAGCAACTCCAGGGAAGCGGATGGATCTGCCCTTTGCGTTATGAAAGGGAGCAGGTCTGAGAGTTTGGCCATGCCAAGAAGGGGCTTTTGTGAGAAGGAAGTAGGAGAATGCACGAGGCAGGGCTAGGGAGGCAGGAGGGGCTGTGTCTGCATGCAGTGGTCCCAGCTATTGGCCTCAGCTTGGCGAGGTCTGATTTTTAGAAGGTGCTGCAAAAGGTAAGTGCAGAAAAGCTGGACTGTTGGTGTAAAAGGCATGTGTGTACTAGGAAGAATGGAGACTGGTGGCTGTGAACAGCTAGTCTTTGGTCCTGTTTCAAACCAAAGGCAAGGACTCAGCTGAGGACAGACAGAAAAAAGGCCAGAAGAGGCAGCAATTACCTTCTGCTACTTCTGCTACCTTCTGCTTCTCTCGCAATTACCTCCTCTGTTACTTCTTTGGGGGACCCAAGGAAGTCTCCATGGATAAAGAGCTCAGTGAGTACTGGTGCCCTGCAGCAATGCCCTCGTAGCACATGGGAATGCTACACAAGTAAAGCACGTGCTTTCCAGCATCTAGTAAGGATGTGTTTTTCAAAGTAATAATGGAAGCAAGTTTGGAGAACAGATCAGTGGAAGAGCAAATGTGCAAAGGTTTGCTGGGACTTAGCTTGTCTGCAGCCAGTTCCAGCTCCTAGCTGGCTCAGAGGCTTTTCCATGAGCACCAAAGCTACTGAAAGAAAGAATCTAAGGAGCTGGGCTGGGTCATTGGACATCGGGCTCAGAACAGCTCCTACAGATTCCTTCTTGCTCATTTAGTCTCTCCGCTCTTCTATCATCAAAACTGGCACAAGAATCCTTTTTCCCTGTCCTCTTTTTACTCTCTTCGGAAGAAAGGTTAATCTTGGTAAATGCAGGCTCTAATGCAGTGGACCTTTTCTTTGTTTAGGCTTCAAGGCACTACTAATACACATGCCAAATTTATTTCTCTGAACAAGCATCTTCACTCCTCTTTTGAAGTCAAAAATGAATAGATGTTTTGTCTGCTCTGTAAAGCTACGGGCATATGTAAGGGATGTGATGACCCTCATTAAGGACTGTCTATAGTGATTCTCTACAACTGTGACTGTCAGATGGATGTTTGATGCAGTGTCAGGTCTTCTAAATACATCTGTGTTTTTGCTCAGATTCCTGACAGGGCTCTGAAGACATTTTGTGGGGGGACTACAAATGCTGCTGAGCTCATGACTGCCTCTGAACCGTTTGAGTTGTATCTCTTTAAGTAGCACAAAGGGAGTTGTATGTGTTAGATCTTACCCCTGTTAATGAGTAAAGAAATGTAAACAAAGTTGTTTGGGTAATGTGGGTGACATTCACCTTTCCAACTGGCCTCTGCTGGCAGTGTTACATGTGTACCCAAAATAAACGAAAGAATTGCAGTGGCCATAAAGAACAGCTCTATGTGGTCCCAAATACTAGTTTTTAGTGGTTGTGCTGGCAGTTTGAACATTGAGGCCACTGCAGAGAAGTAGTCAGTGGCGTACCTGAGTTAGGAAGAAATCTCCAATTTTTTCTATACCTTCTCTGCAATAATTATCTTCATAAATCTGGGGAACTGCCAGCTAGAAAGCCAACTTCCCAATGCCTGAGGCATCTTGGCATCTCTGGGTGTGTCACTGGCATGGTGCTGCTCTGGAAGAGCTCAGTGAGAGCCATGCTGTGGTGTAAAGGTCTGCACATCAGTCAGGCTTTAACCAGTACCACCACACCACAGGCTCTGCTGGCAGCTCATGAGGAGTTTAAACACGCTGTGGATCTTGTGGCAGTTTTCCAGAGAGTTGAGGGTTTCTGGGGACCAGCGCATGTTCCTGTCCCCTCCTGCTACTGACACAACTCATGATGCTGATTACACCCTGGGCTTTTGTCCATAGGACCATGAACAGGATTCTGAACAGATGGAAAAAAAAATCCTTGTAAATACAAAATCCGGGCAACACTAAGGCCAAACCTGGCTGCTGAATTATGTCTGACTTTGTAGCCCTCCCATGTTGACAGCTACTCTCAGGGCTACCACAGTGGAATGGGACATGGGGGCATGGGAGCATGGGCTCTTGCAGACCCTGATCTTTGGAAGAGGAGCCTAATCTTTCTGTTTTACCTCCCCCTTTTCACCCTGTCCCATTTGCTTATCAGCAGTTGTCCATGAGTAAATTACTTTTGCTAGGACCCAGGGCAGAAAGTCTCTCTTGAAGCCCTCATCCATGATGCTAGCCTGGGGCAGTGTTTGCTAAGCCTGCCATACTGGGGAAAATATTTTCCTTGGATTTAAATTGATGCCACACTGTGACCTTCCCAAGCTGCCACATCACTGCTGTGCCTGGGGATCAGCCTGTGACACACCCCCTTCTGCTGTGGCTCCTGATCTGCTGGGCTCTGGAGACAGATGGCCACTAGCACGGGCAGGCAGCAGGCACAATGGCTCAGCCACATTTGTGGCACAAGTGTAGCCGAACACAAATGTTGGGAATCACTGATCCAGGACAGGCACGAGGATTTTGGTTCTGCTTTCACCCCCAGTACGCTCAGAGACTCCTCCACCCATCCCACAAGAGATGGTTTGGCTCCAAAAATCCTCGGAGAACAATTGGCCAAAGTGACTCTGGCCGTTTATACCTTTGAGCTGGTTATCCCTTCCCAGGTTCTTGCGATAAGATGTTAACAGTTTGGAGGAGCCTGTTCTGATACGACATCAAGGAAGTATTTACCACATGCCATGGATTGGAACTTCCCCATGCAAGTGTCAGGGCTGGGCACAGTGGCTTTCATGCACTGTCAGCTGGCAGAGATACGTGTAACAAGTGTCAGCACTGAAGCCCTAACTAAAGCTCCATATTTATCCCTGAAAATATTTGTGCTTTGATGGGATGTAGTGGTGTTGATGTTCATGGGCCTGTGACTTCCGGCTGTGTTTTGCATGGAGGTGGCAGAGGGAAGTCAAAGGGCACTGGCTTGGGAAGGGACTCAAGGGTGTGGGGGCTGCAGCTCAGCTGTGCGCTTGTGACCAGTGGGGTGGGTATGTTTGAGGTTGTAGTTGTTTCCCAAAGTGGAATTGTTTCCAGGGGTGGCTATAGCCTGGCCAGGCTGTGCAGCAGCATAGTGCACATGATGCCAGAGAGGCCACTCTATTGCTGCTCTAGAGCATGAGATGACACACCACAGGGGGCACCTTGGGGATGCATGATCAGCTGCTCCTCTATCATAACCTCGTGTGTGTCCCACTTTGCAGTCACCACAGCCTCTCCTCATCCCCCTCTCACCTTCTGAGCCCCTCCACAGCGCAGTTTGCCTGTATTTTATCAACTCCTCATTGGCAACAAGACCCGCCTGTGCGAGGGCTCTGAGTCTCGTCGTGTGGCAGATCCCGGGGCTCCTTACTACTCTCTCTGCTGTGCCCACCCGGCAGCAGGCAGGGGCTGTTCACCGCGGGGTTGCGCGGGTCCCGGGACGGCGCTGGGAGCGGGGGGGATCCTTGACACCCTCTTGCCCCGCTGCCCCGCTGCGCGGGGCCGGGGCTGGTGCAGAGTGGCGGGGCGGGTGCGGGCCAATGGGCGGTACGGAGTCGGGGCCAGGGAACATGCGGGTGCGGGCCGGACAGGGAGCACGGCGGGGGATGGCGGCGGCGGCGGACCTGCAGGAGCTGCGGGCGCTGGTGGAGCGGGCGGGCGGGCGGCGGGCAGTACTGCTGGTGGCCGAGGTGGCGGAGGGGGCCCCGGCGGCNCTGGCCGGCGGGGACGGAGAGGACGCGGCAGTGCTGGACGCAGCGCTGCGACGGCACTTCCCGGCGCCCGGCACGGTGCAGGCGGCCCGGTACAGCCCGGGCAGCCCCGGCGATTGCCGCGCCGCCGCCTGCCGCGCCCTGCGGGCCGCCCTGCAGCACCCCGCAGGTACCAGAGTCGGGGGACCCCTTCCTCCCTCCCTCCCCCACCCGGGGCTTGGTTTTTACAGTGGCATTTGCTCCGTTTTCCTGTGGGATCTTTCCCTTCTCAGTAGATCTACCCCATCCTAATGGGTTCTGATATCTCCTCATGGGATCTCCATTGTAATGGGGTCAAGCTTTTCCCATTAGGATCTGACCATTCCTGATGGGATCTTCTCCCCACCCAATGGGATCTGGCTTTTCCCATTGGGCTTGGACCTCTCACTACTGATGGGATCTTTACACATGCACAATCCAATCTGCCTTTCCCCAATGAAATCTCTTTCATGCTGGTGGGATCAGAGCCTTTCCAATGGGATTTGCCTCTTTTTGGTGAGGTTCCCAGCCCTGGCAGCCAAGGCAGACAAATTTCCCAGCAGTTTGGGAAACACTAGAGTAGCTCATGGATAAAATGGATGTGGCAGCTGACAGCCATGACATGGTGGCCATCCTTGACATGGTGGCCTTCCATGCTTATGGGAAGTGTGTTCTTGGGGGAAGTGGGACTGGGATGTGGCCTCTACTGTAGGGTGCAGACAGGACCTGACCTTCCTGAAAGGAAGGCATGTCAGGTCCTTCCTCCTGCAGGAGGAAGATACTTGTGCTGATTCTGCGTAATGAATAAGTAACAACAGCAAGTTGTTGTTTGTGTGTAAAACCATATGTCAGGGTGAGGATGGCAGGATGAAAGCTGGGTATCAGCCAGGCCTGAGGAGCAGGATTTGCCCTGGGGTGAAAGGGGAGTTGGGTTAGTGCATCAACTTGTCAGGGAGAGAGGCAGCTGGGCAGGCTCTGCTCTCGCAGCTGCCACATAAAACACTTAAATCTTTGGCGCTGCTTGTCTTGGGCTGTTTCCCTTTCCTCCTCCTTTCTTTCATTTTTTCCCACTTTTACCTTGCTCCCCAGCATTTCCAGGGGTCTGGGTGTTTTGCTGTCTGGCTGGCTTTACCTTGAGGGATCCTGGCACTTACCTTCAGCACAACAGGGTTGACAGGGTCTCCTGGGATCCCTGGGACATGGGGATGATTGGCTGAAGTTCAGGTGCTTCTTTTTATCAGCTCAGCCCAGAATCCTGGATCTGAATGTTGAGGAGCTTTGAGGTGGCTGGTGGTGAGGGCACAGGGCTGTCTTCTGCCACCTCTCTACTGAGGCACATACAATCCTCTTTCCAGCTTCTCTCCTTTCACATGCTTTTGTCTTCCTCACATTGTTCTGCTGCAAGAATTTCTGGTGTGCTCCCAGACACCAGTGAATCCTCCAGTTCTGGTTGCAGCAGTCTGATGGGACAGCAGCTACAGAGGCAGAAAAGCATCCCTGTGTACTTTTTTCTTGCCTTGGCACTTTGCTGATGCTTGGCTTAGTATTTTTGTGACTGGCTGTGGAGAATGAGGAGCAGAAGGAGCTGGATTGGGTGTTGATTGAATGAGCACATATAAACAGCCTGTTTGTGTGTGCTCATTCACTTCTGATGCTCTGCCTGGTGTTCTGAGTCATGTAAGTGTCCCAGGACCAGGCAGAGCATCATGTGTGTGTAATGAAGACACATCACCTTCAGGGTTCTTCATCACCTTCAGAAGGGACAACTTCTTTCCATGCTTCTGTGAGCTTTGCCTTCCAAAATCTCTACCTGGACAGAGGGATCCCAAGCATAGCTGTGCCTCCAAGGAGCAGTTCAACACTTCAGGCAGTGCACTGGCGTTTTTAGTTTCCTGACTGCCAGAAAGACACTGAGCCCTTTAGTGTTGCAATGGCTCATTAACCTGAAGGACACTGAAGTGGTTTATCATTTATTATCTGATTAGAAGGTGAAAGGCTGGATGATATTTCAATGGGGATGCTGAACTGCTGATGGTGGAGACCATATAAAATATGCTGCTGTAGTGTTTTACTGAAATGGCTTGAAAGTCTGCAGTAACTTTGTTGTCTTCTAGAATATTTACCATACATTGACCACATGCTCTCTGCAATTTGCAAGCAGTTACAGCTGCAGTTTTCAGTGTGCTGCTGCAAGACAGTGTGTCCAGCAGGTCTCCATGGGAGGGAGGAATTGCTTAATAAAGCAGGGAGCAGTAAACAGGTTGATGTGGTAGAAGCTGTGTGACAATGCAAAAGGAAAACTTCCTTCTGTGAGAATTCTCTATCAGTCCCCAGCCTCACCACGTGCCAGCTGAGCTCCTTCAGGTTTCTTGCTCACTCTCAGCTGCCACATCAAGGTTGGTTTTGGCAACAAGGTGGCAAAGTAGAAACTGACACCAGGGACAAATTTCCAGGGTAGCAGAGAGGTTTTAGCCAAAAATAAGGATTGCCAGGAATTGCTCTGTGCTTTCCAGTGGTGGGCTTTGTGGAGTGGGCCTGGTTGCAAGGCTCGTGGAGGGAGAGGTGAAGAAGCAGCAGAGCTGACCAGCTACCAGTCTGAACTCATCTTCTCTGGTTTATTCAGAAGTCACAAAAGACAGGGAGAGGTGGAGGCTCCCATCCTTCCTGCAATGCATTTCTTGGAACCAGAGGAGCTGGAGAGAAGATTATGAAGCAAAAGCTGAAAACAACATTCATGAAGGTATGTCCAGCTTCCTCCCTTGTACTCTGCTGTGATTGTCAGAAGTCCCTCATGATTCCCTGGTGGTTCTGGTGCCCAAACCCCTTGCTGGTAGCCTCTTCCAGCTATTTCCAGCTCTGCAGTTGACCTTGCTTCCCTGGCTGTGGTTTATCCCAAACCTGAAGACAACCAGCACGTGTCTGCTTTGTTGCCATCTCCTTGTTTTCTGACCTTTTGTTTGTCTAAACAAAACCATGCTGAGTCTGGTGCCCAAATACACCCCTGGAAGCACTGCTGAACTCACCTGCATTTTGTTTGAATGTCTGGAAGCAGAACTACTCTCTGTCTAAGCAATGAATCGATGTTTTCTGCAAACATGGGTGGAAGGAGTGTTCCCAAACCATTTGCTTTTGGGGCTGGCAGAGAGAGGGAGAGGGCAGTCAGCCATGGGCTCCCCAATTCTAAAGGAAATTGTTCAGGTAACACATAGCATAGCATTCAGCCTTTGTGCACAGTTGGCACTTTGGCTTGCACTTCCCAGCAGTGATTTTCTTTTTGCAGGAGTGCCTCTTGCAGGAAGCTGTAAGGTGTGTGGTGTGGAGATCCAGATTGTACTATGAAGCACAAGGAGGAGAGAAAGCTCCTTCATTATAAAATGAATAGAATAGAATGTTATATTTTCACTTGAAAGGGACCTACAATAATCATCTAGTCCAACTGTCTGACCACTTCAGGGCTGATCAGATTTTAAAGGATGTTATTAAGGGCCTTGTCTAAATGCCTCTGAAATATATAAAATACTTAAAGAGCATAAGAGTCAGACAAAACAATTGAAATGAATGCCCAATTTATGCAGGTTTGAGACATGTGAGACATATAAGACTTGTGAGACCCACTCTCCATGGTCAGAAAACTGAAATGCCTGATCTTGCTGTCAGTGCCAGGCAGGTGATACCCTCTGGCTACACAACTTGTTTTGAGATTGCTGAGACTTCAGGAGGCCAGGAACTGGGCCTTTGCTCTATTTGCTGAAGCAATGCTGAGTTCGTAAAACAAAATGAAAATCAGTTTTGAAAAAAAATCAGCTGTGCTTAGGTTGTGAGTATGTATCAATTGCTTCAGCCCATGCTTTCTTTTCTTCTTAAGTTGCATTTTCTGAGGGGAGGGTTCTCCCATTCAGGTCTGCCTTGACCTCTCTCTGCTCCCTGCAGGTGACCTTGAGGAAGATGTGGCTCTGGCCAGCCTTTCCCCCAATGGAAGCTGTGAAGAAGCTGCTGGAGGCACAGGCACCTAGAACTGCTGGGCATCCAACACAGTCCACAATCCAGATCTGCCCAGTGGATTTGGAGCAGTGGGAGGAGGAGCTGGTGCAGGCCCACTCCCCCAAGGACTCACAGCTTCAGGTAAAAGCTGCTTGTCTGAACTCATCAGGGTCTTTTGTAGCTGCTGCCAGCCCCTGGGGTCTATGCCAGAGCCATTCCCTGCTGTGTCCTGCTGCCCTGGGGCACCTGGAGCTGCTGCTGGACACTGAGCTTCTGAGAAGCCCTTCAGGGATGTACCCCACATCCTGGGTAAAATGATATTGGGACTTAAGAGTGAGAAATGCAGCCACCTGTTTGAAGAATGAGAAATATTTTCCAATTCCAACCTGCTGAGGTTGCTGGAGCTGGCCTCCCTGGCAGACTGATTCTGCTGCCTTGTTCTCCTGCTTTACGGGTGCTTGGAAATTCCCACCCTCCTTGTGATTTAAAAAACAAAAAACCAAAAAACCCAAACAAAACAAAACAAACAACCAAACAAACAAAAAACCAGTGGCTTGGAGACTGCAGTGGGACTAAATGCGAGCTCTTGGATCTACCAGCTACTGAAAAGGCTTGAGTGTAACAGTGTAACACGAAGAATTGGTGTTCTGAACAACCCAGCCTGAGTGGCAAGAATAACATGAAAGCTACTGATAGTACTGGCATCTAGATCAGAGCAGGGGTTGGGAGCAGGATCTGTCCCTCTGGCTTGTCCTGGTTCTCATAGGCTAACTGAGGGTTGCCTAGGTTGGAGGGGTGGCTGGTGCTAGATGGGGCTACAGGAGAAGGCCATCTTACCTGGGACATCTCCACAGGCATGGTGGCACATCTTGGAGGTGGCCTGCAGCACAAGAAGATGTGGCTGTTTAATAAATAAACATAAAAATATAAAAATTATGCATTTAAGTAGTTCCAAAGGGCTGCCTGTAGCCTGTGGGGCAACACAGCTAACTAGAAATCCTTGGTTTATGAGGAATATTACTCTAATGCTAAGAATACCTTTTAAATTCTTTATGCAACATAAAAGAGGTCTTGTTTTACTTTGAGCACAACTTTGGGGCTGGCGTTTCTTTAGGAGTTTCCTCCAGCTCAGATTAGAAATTTCAACCTGCCTACCTCTGTCCTGGGTTAAGTTGCCAAAGTGCATCCTCTGTGCATGTATGTC
This sequence comes from Tichodroma muraria, assembly GCA_013390105.1. Lineage (NCBI taxonomy): Eukaryota > Metazoa > Chordata > Aves > Passeriformes > Sittidae > Tichodroma > Tichodroma muraria. The sequence continues at coordinate 9,180 of WAAG01026079.1, read as the reverse complement.
CTCTTTCTGTCCCTTTTTTCCCCACTGGCAGCATAAGTGTTTGGAGTCCTGCCATCTCTGGCCAGCACTCTCCTCCAGCAGTTTGCCTTTGGCATCCCTCTAGCTCTTACCTGGAGCAGGGGATGCTGCTCTGCAGGGCACTGATCCACTCTCAGCCTCCAGAATTTCTGTATGATTTCTGTGCTTATGGCCTGTGGAAAATACAAATGTAACCGAGTGACTTGGTGTGGGTGGCTGTATTACTGGCCCTGAGTTTCAGCACTGAGCACTCAGTACATCTTGGTGAGATTAAGGTTCCCTCCTGCTCCATCCCTGCACAGCCCAGGTTGCTGTGCAGGTCTGTATTTCCCAGTAAAGCCCCTTGGTTAGGTGGGTCAAGCAGGACTCACCACTAGGAATCTTTATTTTCTTGCAGCATTTAGCCTTTGCTGCTGAGCATTCTCCAATGAAGAGGTGGTCCAAGAGCACAGACTGGCAGTTAAAATTCCCTTAGTGCTGCAGATCCACTGGATTTATTTACTGGTAATTTTTAGGTAAATCACCCAAGTTTACCCCTTCAAGAGACTGGTGGAAGTGGATGAACTGGCTTTAGGAGGTGTGAGCGAGAATACATTTGACCAAAATATTGTTTTTCTTTGAGGAATAAAAGTGACTTGAATTACTTTTTTTTTTTTCTTTTCTCTTTTCACTATTTGTGCACTTGAAGGTGTAAGCAGATAGTTTTACATGTTTAATTGATTGAATAATTTAAGGGCACTATTACATGCTTGTTGAATAAAGACACTTAATTTCCAAATTGGAATGTGCTTATTTGTTTGCCACGGTGTTATCCTTAAAGTAGAATTATGCATAGTTTAACTCACACTTATCTTGGCTTGAAAATCTGGCTGTTAGGATGCAATGGAAGTGACCCCAGATATGCAGAAAATCAGAACTGAGTGCAGCCCAGGTGGAGCAATGGAGAAAGCTGGAGATCTTCCCAGTTGTCCAAGAGCAGAGTAGCCCCTCTTGGCATTGTGGGTAGGGGTCTGATGAGCTTTCACTAGTAACTTTCATTAATAACTTCCACTAACTGATACCACTATGTATCCTCAAGGAATTCAAGCCCTTCATAGAGTATTTCTTCCTATTCAGCAGCAACAAGGAGAAATGAATGCTGCCGAGGTCTGGGCACTTTGGTCTCTTGGTCATCGCTGCTCCTGAGCGGGACTTTCCCTGGTGCAAATTCACCAGCCTGGGTATCCCTTCTGTCTTGTGCCGCTGAAGCGGCCGGCAAGAGGTATTAAATCCACGGGATAAAATCACTGATCCTAGCACTGCCATGGGAACGCTGTGCCCCTAAAGACGTCCGCCCACTGCGGGCCTGTCCTGGCGGGGGAAGCACCCGCTTCTCTGGGCACGGCACAAACGCGAGCAGCGGCGGGGCACTCGTGGGGAGCTCCCAGCTCCGGGCCCGCTCGCCCAGGCAGCGGTGAGAGGTTTGCGGGTGCGGGAGGCCGCGAGGAGCCCGTGGAGGCTGTGGGGGAGTCCCGAGAGGCCCGCCGGGGAGTCCCTCACGGGCCGCGGACGGCACAAGGCCCCCGGCGGCAGGGCTGCCCCGCTCCTGCCCGCCTGTTTCTCAGCCGTCCCGCGCAGGCGATCACACGGGCACCTCTCCCGGGCGCAGCGCGAAGCCGCCGGAAGAGGCCCTTGGCTGCACTTCCGGGCCGGGCAGCGGCGGCGGAACCGCGGTTGGGCCGGACCGGACCCGACCCGACCCCCCCCGAACCCTTCGGACAGACCCGACCCTCCCTCCGAGGGCAGCCGGGTGGCACCATGATCACCTCGGCCGGTGAGGCAGCGTTGCGGGGCGGCGTTGTCCGACAGGGTTTCGCTGAGTCAGGGCCGTGACTGAGCACCGCCGCGGCTCCGCGGGGCCGCCCGTCTCGGGGCTCCCCCACCCCGGTCACGCCTGGACGGCAGAGAGAGGCCACCCCGGTGCCCGGCGGTCCGGCACGACCGGCTCTTGAAGGCCGGTGCCGTGTCCGTCTCCTGCCGGTGTCTCACGAGGGCTCCTGTGGCTTTGCGGGTCCCCGGGCAGCGGCGTGGGGCTCCCGCGATGTGAGCGGGAGGGTGCAGCTGCTATAAGTGAACGGCGCATTTTCGATGTAAAACCGGAGGGCACTCGGGAGGTGCAGCAGGGACTTGAGAGGGGGAAGAGGAAGGAGTTTGACGTTCAGAAATGTAAATGCCTTGCAGAGGAAACGTCGGTCTAAGGAGTGCGGGATAATGAAAAATGTGAGGGCTTGGATGTTACGCGGTGTTTGTGCATCTTTTGGGAACTTGATAGTGTAAAAAAATATGGAAAATATTTCCAGAAATACTTAGGCCAGAAATTAACATGCGGCTGGTTGTGGCTTGGTGAGAAAAACAGTGCAGAGGGTGACAGTGTCCAAGCAGCTTTCTCATCCTGAACCCTTTGCTTTGTTTGTCTTTATACTAATTGAGGAAAAGTAGTTATTAATTTTAGAGACATTTAAAAAAATGTAGAAACGGTGTATAGGAGCGAGGTATGTAGAAGGTGTGTAGGAGTGAGATTGCATTCTCCTGATAGATCAGGTAAACACAAGAACTTATTTAAAATAATAATAATAATTTAAAAAGCTCTCAAAGCAAACATTTGGTGCTGAGATGCAGGAAACAGCTGGAAGGAGCTGGAAGTGGGATGGCTGCTGAATCTGCCTTTGCTTAAGAGCCATGTTGGCATTCCTTCAGTTCCTTTTACTGATGGATGTGTGATGGATGATGCCCTGGGTTTTAAAAACAATACGTGATAATGGAGGTTCTGCAACTTCATTAGGCAAAGGAATAAATGTGTTCCTGTGAGAAAACTTTTCAGATCATTTTTTTGAGGCTTCACTAAACTTTGGTGTTACTATTCCTGTTAATATGTGACACAAAGATCAGATTATTCCCTTCCTGTTGGCGGCTGCCCTGAGTGCTGCACCCTTCCCAGGTGTCTGTAGACCAACCAGTTACAAGCCTCCAGTCACCCTTCAGGAGCTGACTGCCAAGCTCCCAGTCCTTACTGCACAGCTCCAAACACCCTGGTTTGCTCATGACTCAAATGTGGTGCCCAGCACTGAGCATGGAGTCTGGCCATAAAGATCCATGTTCCTCATGGATCTGCCAAGAACTGCTCTCGCTCGTCTGTGTGAGGTTTGGGTTCTCTGCCTCCCACAGCAGCCAAATGATATTATTGATCATATTTCATCTTAACTCTCTGTACTGTTCAGATTCTATATTTGTACATTTTGGTTTGGACCTGCACATGCTCCTTTTAGATTTGTCAAGATCTTTTGGAAGCCCAATTCAGCCCTCCAAAGGCTTGCTGTCCTTTCCAGTTTCATGTGTTTTTTCAGATTTAAAGAAGTTGTCAAGCTGTACAACAGATTAAGGATTTAAAGCAGTGAGTTGTGTTGGACCTTGATCAGATCATATTCCAACCCTTTCCGTTGCATTTTTGCAGTCTGACAGTGAAACCACCTATCCCTGTTCTTCAGGTTAAACTCCTGTGAACCTCTCAGTCATGTCAGTTAAACAGTATTTCTGTAACTGTACAAATGTTCTGGGGTAGGATCAGCAGTCAGAAGCATAAAGATGTGAGGTACATCTCCTCTCATCCGTGAGTCCAGTTTACTTGGCATGGAAAAATTCTTTGTTTTCCCCTAGGAACGATCACCTTTTATAAATGTACCTTTTAATTTATAAATTCTGAACTATTTTGTGTTATATTTAATATAAACTTGAATCTGATCTTTGAAGCTTTATACTGAAGATTTAAAATCAGCATTCTAGAGAGCCTACTTTCCTGTTCTCTTGGTTTTGAACTAAATGACAAGCTTACTTTTGATACAGAGAAACCAAAAGTAACATGATTTTGTTTTGCAGCTGGAATTATCTCTCTTCTGGATGAAGAAGAGCCACAGCTCAAGGTAAGCTCACTCTTACATGTGAGAGCAAATAACAGCAAATGCATTATGTGGAGAGCTTAAAATCAAAATGGAGCAGACCAAGTAATTTATGGTTGGACAGCAGCATTGGTTGGTGGGCACCAAACTGTGTCTAGCCTGAAAGCTAAAAGAAAGGGCTTAAATAAATGATAACAGATTGCAAACTTCTTTGTTTTGAACATGGATCAAACAGGAGCTTCAAATGCAAAAATCTCTGTTCATGAAAGCTCCTGTTTCTGTGGTGGTAATGGGGCTTTGTTACTTAAAATTGTTCCAGAGACTGCATTTTGACTATGTAAAATTCAAAGCTGAAGAACAGCTCAGGTTTTTAGAACAATTTTACCAATGTAGAACAAAATCACAGTTACAGTTTTCACTTGGAAAAAAGTCACAGTAATAGTATGAGAAGAAGAAAACAGCAACAGAAACTTTCCAGTGCACAGAGGGTATGAATCCCCAGAACACCGAGTGGTGGTATACTAAAGGAACATGCACTTTTCAATATTTTTAATTCCCTACTTGTTTTTCTTCGATACAGACATAGGTAGTAATGGATCCGAATGATCCGTGATTTTGCTGTGAACTGATGACAAGTGGGCTGATTGTGGGTTTATCATCTGAAGTACTGAAGTGTCCATATAGATAAATAGAGTTGGCTGCTGTAGGCTGCAGGTTGATTCCATGTGCTACACAAAGGTTGTCACAATTTTATCTATCACACATGTCAGCCAGTCATTCATCAGAGAGAGGCCATGGAATGCAAGAGTTGTCTTCCCTTTGAAGTGAACAGCTCTTTATTTGCAAAGATTAGTGAATGCTTGTAAAGATCTTTTAAAATAGAGGTTGCTGTTGAAATGGGTCAGTGTTCATGATATTCATCCTAGAATATACTTAGTTTTACTGGGGAAAGGTGGTAAATGCATTTTTAATATAATATAACTTTTTTTTTCTTTGCAGGAGTTTGCTCTTCACAAGTTGAATGCTGTTGTCAATGACTTCTGGGCAGAAATCTCTGAGTCGGTGGACAAAATGTAAGAGAAGACGCTTAATACTGCTTAAAAAGAAAAAGAACATGAGATGTGAAGTGGATGTAGTTCTGTTTTCTTGACAATGGCTAATACAGCATGTAGCTCCATATTTCCTTGAAAGCTCTAATGTGTGTGGATGTGGGGTTGGAGCTGTGGTCCCAAAGATGCAAGTTCAGTCAAGCTTGTACTTGAGTCTTGTGGCCTTAAAGAGATCTGAGCACACAGAGCTGATGCTCTTCTCTCCCTCCTCTGCAGTGAAGTTCTCTATGAAGATGAAGGTTTTCGGAGCCGCCAGTTTGCCGCTCTGGTTGCTTCTAAAGTTTTTTACCACCTGGGAGCCTTTGAGGAATCCCTGAACTATGCCCTGGGAGCTGGTGACCTCTTCAATGTCAATGACAACTCAGAATATGTGGAAACGATCATTGGTAAAGAACTGTTGCTGCAAAGGAAAAGCTTTTGTGATGTCAGAGCTGCTGTAACTTTGAAATTTTACTTGGTTTAGCTTTTTTCTCTGTATTCTTGCTGTCTTTGTGTTCATTTAAACTTACGCTGCAGCTAATTTTACCCAGTTTATTTGTACTTTCTTATATTTTGGGATTCTGTAATGGAACTGACTTTAGAGTTCTGGAGTTTTTTTCCTATTCTATACCCTTATTCTAGAGTGAATTCCTAATAAGAAAATTGCTTTGGTTGTTTATTGTCCTTACTCTCATTTGTGTGCTGATATTATCAATTTCAGCTTGACTTTAGAAATAATTGACTGGTAAGTGTAGCTGCACACCTAATTGAGAGGGACAGTTGTGTTTATACACCCACAACAAGATGGCAAGTCAGCAGTTGACTGCAGGTATAATTTGAATGCCTTTTAAAAATCTCATCTGCTGGAGTCACTTGCTTTGTACAGGATGTGATGGAGCTGGGCTGGCTTTCAGTCTCCCCTGCTGGTGTTTGCAGTGGAGCTAGGAAGTCTTGTACTGCTGTTTTCTCATTTGTTTAACATGACACTTGAAGAAAGATCATATCCTTGGTTTAATCTTTAAAATACCTACGTGATTTCAGCACTAAAATCAGAGTTTATTAGGAGATAATAGAAGTGTTTTCCACAATTATATGTGTATGACTACACAAATGTGTAATTTCCCATACTGTACTTTCTGGTAGAACATGTTCATGCACATGCTGGTCTCTTCACCTGTACAGAACTGCAAAAATCTGGGAACTTGACTTTCCCCCCCATATTTGTTCATTATCTCTTCAGCAAAATGTATCGACCACTATACCAAGCAGTGTGTGGAGAACGCGGAGCTGCCGGAAGGGGAGAAGAAACCCGTGGATGAGAGGCTAGAAGGGATAGTGAACAAAATGTTCCAGCGGTGCTTGGATGACCACAAGTACAAGCAGGCCATTGGCATCGCTCTGGAGACACGCAGGCTGGACATCTTTGAGAAAACCATCCTTGAGTCGGTATGTGCAAGAGACGGGAGGTGCCTGTAGCTAGGCTTTTCCAGGTATGGATCCAGAAGTCAAGTGCAAGATCCATGTTGCTGTGGAACTTGCCCTGTTTTGTATGAACAGAACAAAAGATGAAACTCAGGGGTGTTCAGTTCAGCACATTCATAGAAAACAGAGCCACTCAGGACTATCAAGTATAGGAAGATCCCCCCTGCCTTTAGGAAATCCTTCAGCTACAAGTTTACAGGAAAATATTCCAGGAAGCTTGCCTTTGTGCCCTCTTAAGGTATTCCCTATCAGCTACTGGTGGAGATACAATACTGGTATAATGTTAGAACAGCTCTTTCATTTAGTTGTGCCTGTCACCTGCTGTAATTCACTGTGGGAAGGGATCCTTAGGGCTGGGTAAGTGATTTATTAATGGCAAGCAAAAGAAAAAACTCCAGTAGGTGGGTGAGCTGCCTGATTTTCAATGACTGTGTGCAGTCTTGGCCTGCCCTGACTCCAAGATGGTGCACCTTGGATTTAAAATCTTTCACTGAGGTTTTAAGGTAAGTCACGTTACTGTTAGTGGCAGTAAGAGAAGCA
>WAAG01026064.1:0-21840 GCA_013390105.1 Tichodroma muraria | reverse complement strand
GCATGTGGGCCCTCTGCCTCCCCCAAAAGACTCTGCCGCCGCCCCGCCGAGCCCCTGGATGCCGCTGCGCCCGCTGTGGTGGTGGTCTCAGTGAAACATGACCCCTTGCCTCACCTCCTCCCCGAAGCAAATGGGCACAGAAGCACCACCTCACCCACAGTAGTTTCACCTGCTATTGTTTCCCCCACACAGGTAACCGGAAAAAGAAAAAGGAAAAAAAAAAAGTGGCAACCCCTCACCCTGCCCCACATAGTCTGCACTGCCCCCCTCCTTTCTTCCCCCCAAGGCTGGGCACTGAGGCACACTGCCAGCACTGGGGTTGCTCTTGGGGTCACGCTCACTCTTCAGGCACCCAAAGAGCCCGGATGCAAGTTATCCAACTTACTTGCCCCCACCCCGTCTCTTCATGACCCGCCACTGGTCCAGTGGCCACTCACTGTGTGCCTGGGTGTTGGACTTGAATGGTGTCCAGGTGCTGCCGTGCTCCCCCTCAGCAGCAGCACAGACAGCTCAGCCGTATGGGGCTTTTGCCTCCTTTTTATTTCTTTTCCCCCTCTTTTATTTCTCTTTTTGCGGGAGATGTGACTTACGAAAGTCGGGCCAGAATAGTAGATAGGGGCATCAGGTATCATTAGTGTGTGTGGTGTTCTTGATGTGCTAATGAACTATTTGAATAACCTCAAATGCAGGAAACAGCCGGGAGAATACTCAATTACACACTAGTAATGAGGGTGTAATTTTAAACTTCAGAAGTTAACAAGAGGGTTAATATGGCAATTGCATTCATCTTGTATTTGTTTATTTAAAATAGCTCTGTTTCCTGGCAGTGATCCTTTTTTTTTTCTTTTTTTTTTTAAGGCAAATTGGCTTTAGTTGCATTAGTTACCATAGTGGCAAAATATACAGTAAGAGCACAATTAAACGGGTTTAGGTGCAGCTTAGCTGTGGAATGAGCCCAAATTCATTAGACGCGTTTCGTTAAGGTAAAACGGTGTTGTTGAAAACGCTGTTGAGCTGTGCCTTAATGTGTGCCTTGCGGAGCCCCCTCTGCTGTGTGCCAGCACGTGCTGGTGCCTGCTCCCTATCCCCTCCGAAAGTACTTTCCTCTCGGGTGTTTCAGCGCCGGAGCTAAATTACTTCAATTAAAGACTCACTGCACTTCTGCAATTGGCTTGAAGTTTGGAAGTCGTTCTGACGAAATCTGTAAAGCCTATGCAGTTACGTTGTGCCCCATAAAATACCGCGTTTCAGGCAAGAACTTTACTGTCGGCAGCCCTGCATGATTACAAAACCCCTCTGACATTCTTGTGTCAAGTAATAACAGGGATCGCAGCCGTCAGCCAGAGAGCGCGGCGCTGGGCAGGCACAGGTATATGACATGCCTGAGCTGTTTCCCGAGTGGAAATACCAGTTCTGGACAGACTGACCCTTTCAAAGAGTTTGCCAACTAATCAACCAGCCGGAGGGCTAATTGGGGTGGGGAGGGGGAGGGCAGGGCTCCCGGTGAATGCCTGCATAAAGCATCTATGTTCTTTAAGATACCTGTGACCTCTCCTTTCTTTCAGGGAGGCTTTTTTTGGACCACTTCAGTGGAGTACTGTAGCTTGATCTCCTGCTGTGTGTATCTGGTGTCTCTGAATGGCTTAGAGGCTTGATTATGTGCAGATAATGTTTTTGTTCTAGCTCATTATTTCAGGTAAAAGCTAATGCTCCTCGCTGTATTTAACCTTAGATTCCTCTTCCCCATGCTTTTAATGATCTTGAAAGTAATTTTGAAACTTCAGGCATAGTTTAGCTTTTTAGGAGGAGCACCGCACGTGCGTCTGGGAAGGGGAAGAGGGAACTGGGCAGAGCAGTCAGTGGTCACAGAGTGTGTGTGTGTCTTTAACCTGTTGAATGAGGTGTCTTGGTACTTTCAGTTGTCAAACTAGAGAACTCGATCTCTACCCTGGCCCACAAATCCCTTCACACTTACATAAAGCTTAGGCAAGGAGAAATCCAGCTGCTGTAGTGTTTGTTGCAAAGCTGTGCTTCCTACGGGAAGCATTTGGAGCTGTAATTCTCATTAACAGTGAGCTGTGGGGAAAAAGGGAGAAATAGCTAAAATAGAGTACACAGGCATCTGCTGTTTTCCTAAGTGTATCAAGAAAGAAAATGAGCAATCAGCAAGGGTACTAGAACTAGACAGTGTGGGTTTTTTTCAGTAATTACATGGAAGTGTTCACCTCCATTCACAATTTCATGAGTTAAACAAGGTGCCCAGTCACTTTTGTAGCTGCATCTTGCCTCTACTACAAACCTCATTAATTTAAATCTTTAAGAGAAAAAGGTTTTGTTGTTTGGGGTTTTTTTTCCTTTTTTATCACCAATTTTTCTTGTGTCAGTTTGAACTTATGCAGTTCTGGGATGTGACAAAATGAAAAAATACTGGCTGTGGAATGGATTTCCTTGGGAGAATGTTAATGCTAAACTTTTTCTCTCTAGCTACCTTTTATGATACTTACACTAATCGAGGTTCAGGGCATTTCCTGGGGAAATTAATGACGGGCTGAGGTTAATGGCCCAAGGCATTGCCTCAAACCGTTGACTCTCCCAACTGGTCATTAATCCCCAGGAAATGCTCTGGCCCTCAATCGTTATTGCTTAATTATAAACAAAGAGTTTCTAGGCCTTTTTACTGAATATATCTCATCAAGTACCATGACACTAAATTCCCCTGTTGACAAATATTACTGATTCCTTGAAAACATGAAGGTCATAAGTTTGTGGTTTATTGGTTGTCTTTGTAATTAGTCTTCCAGAGGACAGATTCTGCTGAACTCGTGGATTTGTGCAATACTGTGGTGAAAAAGTGGTGGCATAATGTGTGGGTTTCTTAGTATCTTTATACTGTGAGGGGTTTTTTTTAATAGCATTAAGCAAAGTGTTGAAAATGAAAGTACTAAATGGGGTGTCTTCAATTTGCATTGACTATCTGAGCAAGAATGTTAATTTTATGCTTTTGTGTTGTAGCTTCCATTTTTCGTTTAGCCCCAAATTGTCTTTTCAACACTGAGTTTGTAGGAGCCTCTTCCAGAGCTCAGGAAAGGAACATTAAATGTTCATCTTGATCCAACTATTGCTTTAGGTTTTAGCCTTAAGAGCAGTATTTATAGTGTATTTTAAGCATACAGCACTGCCATCATGGCACAACTTTCTTTTCAGTCCTTATTTGTTCTGAAGTGTAGCAATTTTCCTGCCACTGACAGCAGTACTTCAGTTCGAGTTGATGACAGAGAGATGTAATTTGGCTGTTGTTCATCTCCCATGTTGCTGAAAGATGAACAATAGCTAAAGCTTAAACTTTTGACACTACAATGTGGTGGTAGCTTTTGGGTTTTATAGATCTGGTACATGCTGAACTTACTACAGTAGTAATACTCAGAAGTAGGTGTAGGAAAATATTTTGGCCTCTGCTGTGGGAGAGGAGAGTTGCCTGTCACTTGCAAATGCTTTGGTTGTGTTTGTTCTGTAACTCGGTTGGGTTTCTCCGGGCCGTTTGTGAAGAATTTATTAGCTATTAAGATATCTACCAAAAGCTTGGTCATTAAAACCTGAGCCATATGCGTTTGTCGTAGCTGTTTTGGGGAATCCTGAAATACTCTTTTTTTTTTCTTCTGCTTTAAATTCAGAGTTGCCCTTTTTGCTGTCATTTGATCCGGCACATGTCTTCATTGCCTTACAGTCTCTTTGAAGGACTGGCTTTGACCCGAACCAGAAATCTAGTTCTGACTGCAGGTTTTGCAAAAGAAGGCAGAATAGCATGTGAGGAATACGAGTAGGCAGTAGGCACAACCAGGAGCAAATCAAAAGTAGCTAACCAGTCTAGTTCTTTTTAGTCTTGGATTTTGGATGAAGTGGATAAGAACCTGCTTGATCTTTGGTCTGGGAACGTCCTGCACATTCCTTAAATAGCCACAAAAAAGATTCGTGTTTCCTACAAGTATCCTTAGTACTCTGACCAGAATCGTTGCTAGGTGCTTTCCCAGTAGGCAGAGCAGGAGAGCTCATCAGGTAGCTTCAGGGAAGGATGCTTAGGATAGTGGTGCTAGGCTTTATTTAAAGATGCTAGGCTTTATTTCTACCCGGGTAATAGATGGAGCAATATCCCTATCTTAAGGGCTTGAAGTACTGTGGCTGTTAAGACTGATGACTGCTAAACACCTTGTCAGTTCTTGTGACATTAATGATCAGGTTTCAGAGGTTAGTGCTGGCTGCCCTACTGCATAGTTGGTGCTCTTCTCTTTGATTACTGGATTATCCCGGGTTGCAAGAAAATCCACAATTTACTAGGTGTCTTTTTTAAGAGAAGCGCTGAAGTAGAAGGTAAGGGTTAAAGAAACGTTAATTTATGCTTTAAGAAACTGTAGATACTTTTGAGGCTACTGTTTGTTACTTTGTTACTTATGGGTTTTTAATGAGGAGGACTTTTGGTCTTCTGCTAAGTTATAGTTGTGGAAAGTAGAACTGTAGAAGGGACTTCTATACCTGATAGTCATCAAAATTGCTCTTAAATCCTTGGAGAGCAGGGGGATAGGTAGTAGTGGTAGTAGGTGTCAAGTATGTAGGTGTCAAAGGTAGTAGTGGTATCAGGTATGGTCCCCAAGGCTTTCTTATCCATCTCCATGGCGAAACGCAGGAATCCTGTCTATTGCTCTTTTGGGTGGAAGTCAGTATTGTTTGTAACTGACTGCTTCTAAACACTGTTGAAGAGAGATAGGGTTTTTCTTTTTAAGAAAGTAGGATATTCCAGGCTACATTCCATATAGTGAACATGAAGCTTGGTAGGCATGTGATTATTTCCCAAGATGAGTACAATACAAGCAGAATAGAGATTAGGCTTAGTGATTGCATATACAGCTTTGGGGGCAGTATGTGCACTGAAAGGAACGAAGGGAACTGGGTTTTTTTTTCCTAGACTGAGGTTGGTCCATGTTGAATCGGCTGTTAGGGAGGGAGTTGATTTAGGGTGACCTGGGAGAGTATTTCAGAGCAGATCTAAGAATGGTGTTTTGATACATGCATTTAGAATGGTGACTCTGGAGCTAATCGTCCAATACTGTCTTTGTAAGTCGTCTTGGTTGCATTGGTATATGTTGGAGGTGTTAAATCATGCAGCTATTTCAGCTGGTGATTTCTGTCACTTCATTTTTCAAAATACTTTTCCTTTTAGAAGTTAGACTCATTTTATTTGGTTGCATCACATGAGCTACGTGGAGAACTTGCTTTGTCCAGCCTTCAGCGATGGCAGGAATTCAAGAGGTGACCAGTTCTTGTAGCTCAAATTAATATGACCTTTGTAATACAATCAGGAGAAAAAAGCATCACTGAAACACTGCTGTATTTTGACACTCTTTTACATCCTATAAAATCTGAAATTACAATGTTGGTACTCTATGCACATCAAAGATAAAATGCACAAGCTTAAAGGCAGCAGAGAGCTGATTTTTTTTTAAAATAAAATATATTCTGTGATTATCCTGTAAAAGATTTCCCATTGCCCACTGCTCTGTTTCTAGAGAGCAAGAGATCAGAAACTTCTCAGTCTAATTGGTGAGTCTATATGACAGGGAGCTGCCTTATTTCATGTGTGGTGTAGAAATAAATGAGTGCTTAAACCCTTTGAAACACACCACTACTGCAAAAGCCATAGGCTGTAATTAAATTGAATGTGGGGTTGTATTGTCTTGTGCCCTCGGCTATAAACTTGATAGCAGGCCATGGTACCCCCACTATTGTGTTCGAAGCTGGAACCTAATTAGAGATGTTGTAGATTTTCAGTCACTTTCGAAGCCCTTCTGTTCATCTTTTTCCTTGTGTCCTTTCTTATTTTCTGTTTCTGAAGCAAGAAATGCACCCTTCTTTTCAGAAGGAAGCTGTTAAGGGCACATAGCCAAATATGTATGTGCAAGATAATTTTTTTATCATATTTTGGATTCAAGGGACAAGTGTTGGTAACTGCATTTTATCTGATGTGGAAGAGATTTATTAGTGTTGAGACAGAAAAAATATATAATCACGTTTCCAGGGAATGCTTTCAGATTCTTCCAGGCGTTAGAATGGGGAATAAGGAAGGGATTGGAACTTCTCATAATACCTTGATCTAAAAGTAACATTGGAAGATGTACAATTGAATTCTGTTCTGGTTGTTTTTTGAGGATTATCAACAAGGAAAAATAGCTTTTCTGGGCTTTTAGAAATTTACATGCTTTGCACTCAGCCAGTTTTAGTTGATCAGAAAACCTTCAAACTTGCTAAGGACTTAATCCCCCATGAGAACAAGTACCTTTGATGTATTCTTAATGCAACTTTTAGTTTCGAAAATAATCAAAATTGTAGTGCACAAATGTATCATAAACATTTCCAATAAATTTTTAGTTAACTGACAAGCTCACCTATTGTACCCACCTGTGCACTTCTGTAGCTAGGACAGATCATTTTAATGGAAATTGAATGACATTTTAAAGCGCCATCTACTTTACCAATGTATGGATTTATTTTTTTTTTTCTTTCACTGTATGTTCGGGACACATCTGCTCCACATAGCACAGTTCTGAGCTAGCACCTTCTTGGGACTTCTGACTTGCTTCAAATCCTAGCCTGAGTGTTCTGATGTGGTTTGCAGTGTTCTTGGTACTTAAAATAGGTCATGTGCTCTGGATAATGCATTTTTGTGTGACTTCTGGAAAGAGGTAATCACTTCTCTTCAGTGTCACCAGCTGTAGGAAACCACTCCTTCCCCAAGGTGGGCATAGGAGATGAGGACTGAGTGGAGCTTTTTTTGGTAGTGGGGGTAGCTCGTGGTGGGAGGGAAGTTGTTTGGGAGGTGCTGTTCAGGTAACACAGGCTGGAGCACTTGTCTATGTAAAGGGAAGAAAGCAGAAAACTTTACAGGAGGCAAGGTGTGAAGCTGAATTTTGGCTTTCCTTTCCAAAGGAATTTTGGCTTTCTTTTTCCTGTTTCCCTATGGAAAAAGTCTTGTGGAGGTGCTGGGGTGATTTCTGAGCTGAACTTACCTCTACCACAGTGCTTCACTTCCCACTTTCCTCCAAAAAGTACCTAGGGACCAGATCTGTTGATGCTGTTGTTTGTTTTAGTTCGATTTTTGGTATCAGGAGTGAGAGGAAGAGGAGACTGTGTAGTTGAGACTATTGCTCTTGGTAGCTCTAATGAAGGATCCACAGCTCTCAGGCTCCCCTGCAAACTGGTACCTGCATACTCTGTTACTACTTCTGTGTCAGTCTGTCAGAAATGTAATGCAAAAATGAATTACTTCCCTAAAACACCTTTATTTTAAGCCTTTTGTGTGTGTCTGTGTCCGCTTATGTTTATTCAAAATTAAAGATTGCTGGAAAAATTTCAAGAGTGATTTCTCAACACCCTTCAGCTGAATCCTGAGCTTTTACTCACCACAGCGATATTTTTAGCTGCTTCTTTTGCTGCTGTTGATTTTTCTCAGTATGGTTCTAGTAGGCTTCAAAAGTGGCAGAGGGAGGTTGGTCTGCAATAAGGGCAGCATACTGTGTCTGATGCCTTGGCTTTGAGTCATTCAAGTCCCGTGTAGTCATACTGAGCTCTTACTCTGATGCAGGGTGACCGGATGGGGAGTTTGTCCTCACCTTACTGGTGAGAGCTCTTGATTCGCGGGTGAGGTGTCTGCAGTGCACACGAAGGGACAGCATTGAAACTCGGGCTCAGTAGCACCAGTGGTTAATTGCTGAGCATCCTCTGGCTGAAAGCTCCCCTGGAGAAGTAGCAGCAGAAGCGTGTGGTGTGTCTGGCCGGTGTGGAGGGTGGGAGCATGGGTGTGTGGGTTTAGCATGAAAGAGAAGGGGAAATCCGCTCGCGTTGCCCTCCTCACTTCATTTCCACTTAGGGTGGCTTGAGACTCTTTTTGACCTTTTGCCTGAAATGTGGGGAAGAGGAGAAGCGAGGAAGGTGGACTTAAATAGCTTCCTTCCTTCCTTCTTAACAAGGGCTGGCTGTTTCACCTGTGACATGCCTGATGAATTCCTTCCCTTGTATTGAAATTACCCCATTCAGAAGAACTCAGTCATCTGGAGTGCTGTAATTAACCCATCTAGTTTTGATGCCAAATTGGGAGGACTTAGCTGAGATTTGGGTTGACAAGTTGGAAAGTGTAAATGGGAGCACAGATGTCCTAATGAAATCCTATGGCTGTGGTACAAACTATGTTTGAAATTCAGATAAGAGGGAGCCTGCTTCAACTGATTGCCTTTTTGAGGGTTTCCCTGTGTTTCTAATGGTTTTATAACTAGCAGCACTGGCTAGTCGCAAAAAAAGCTTGCATGCTCTTCCTCCTTATCTCAGATATACTGGCTGTTTGTGGTGATGCTATTTGGAGGCTTTTATCAAGTTGATCAGTACTAGTTTCCATCTTGGGTTTAGAAAATGTTGTGTCTTTCTTGTCATGATACAGTAGTTTCTGAAGCTCTCCCTAGACTGTTACAAGACCAGGTTCACATTTTGCTCAAGTTTGAAAAATGCTTTTTAGGGGATAGGGGAAATAATAAGATGCTCTAAGCTTATGTGGTTTGATTAATCAGCAGTTCAGAACGAGCTGTTGAGCTTTTCAGTCTATTTTCTCTTGTCTCTTAATTTAGTAATGCTTGAAGTATCTTGAAGTATATGTATCTTGCTGATTATCTTTTTGAAAACACAGTTTCTCAGAAAACCCCCCACTTTCTCTGAAAACACGCACTGATCAGTGACTGACGGGCTTGGGAGTGGAAAAGTAATTGTTCTTTGAGGAAGAACAGATAAGGCAAAACTAAGTGGTCATGGTATTATGTGAGGAAAACTTAAGTTCTCTAGAACTGACTGATTCCGGTAAAAATATGATTTTTTTTTTTCCCCAGCACAAACATTTGAAAAAGTTATGTTCTTTAGCAGGGATGGCAATGCAAAATTCCTCAGCCTTTGAATCTGCTTCTTTTCCCCCCAAGTACCGTTTGAAAATAAAATAGGCAGAATGGGACTAACATGGTTTCAGTCTCAAACTGCTGCAAAATCAGCTTTCTAAAGCTGCTGCCAATCCAAAGCAGTATGTGTAACACAGTTACAGTTTGACTTTTGAAAAGCAGCAACAACTTTAATGTCCTTTCAGAACTTTGTAGTTTTGCCTTCCTTTTGGGGTATTTGACACATTTCCAAAGCAACCTTATTACTGGTTTTATCTCTTAGAAGTCTTTGTAAGTTACCTTTTTCAGGAGACTTTTAGTGTGTTACTTTTGAAATGCACTTGAATACAAACTTTTTTTTCTTTCTATTGAAAGTACTCTAGATACAAGCTGTTCTGTTCAGGTTTAGGCATTGGAAAGTATCAAAAGTAAAAAATTAAAAAAAAAAAAAGATAAGGAAAATGAGGTTTATTCTAACTAGGAAGTACAAATGTGTCAAAATGGGCATGACGTGTAGAATGTACAGTGACTCAATGCTAAATATATTATTAGTTGAGTTGCTAATGTGTTGTATTGATGTGTGGAAGTAGCACTACCCTACTATGTTACTGGCAAAATTATCCCCATGGTACAGAGGAGGATAATTCAAGACTTCAGAGTTTACTGTGGTAATTCATTAAGAAAAGATCTCTCCTTTTTGTGCTAAAGTAGAATTTTAACCATTCAGTTTTTCTCAGTACAGTATATTCTCTTCCAAGTGCCAATGGATATAATCGGGATCTTGAACGTAATAGTAGGCTAGATTTGCAGTACAGGATAATGATATGGTAGTGACTGTGATTGTCATGTAAAACATTCAGAAGCTTGTGTATGTTGCTTTAATTGTTGAGAGATACAAAGGCATCAGGTCAAATCTGTATCTTTCCAGGAAAAAAGTATAATAGATGAGAATTATTTTTTTTTAATATAGATTTCACAACGCCCATGTCCAAATTTTTGCTAAAACAGCAAAACACACTCCACCTCCTCCTCCTGCTTGGTAACTCAGCTGAGTATTCTAACTTATTAAGGCATTTTTATTTCTGTAAAGTGCTGGACTGATTTGACTGGACACTTCTTTTGCTAAAAGGTTGTGATCTTACCAGTGTTAGTTGCTATGAAATGCTCTGCTGTTGTGGTGTTCTGGCATTGTTCTGTGTAGATTACCAGCAGCAGAGCTGCCAGAGCTACCCAGCTACCCTAACCCTCGCAGCAGCTGCCCCTTGCCTGGCACAGGGGGGTGGCAGTGCCCTCGGTGGCCTCGTCCCTCCTGCAGGGAGCTGGTTCAGGCTCCAGCCACAGGGGCACTGCCACTGGGGCAGTGGCCATGCAGCCCTGCCTGTGGCTCAGGATTCAGAGGGTCTTCTCAGGCTATCCTCCCAAAAAGGGGACTAATGCTCTAAGGAAAAATTGTCTTCCCCTCCCCCCCAATCTTTTTGAAATCAAAAAGCCCCCAAAAAGCCTCACCCTGAAAAGCTTTAGTTGTCTTTTAACACTGATGTTAGTGACCTGAAATAGCTATTACTTATTTTATCTGAAGGGACTAGATTTTTAGAAGGGGAAAGGAGCAGATATGAGCTTTCCAGCCTATCTGGAGGCTGGAAAGCAAGAGTTAAATAACTGAGCTAGCAGGATTTTGAAGGCAGAGCATGATTACTTTGTGAGAAGAAAGAAATGGAAGTAATAAGTTGAAATGGAAAATAAGAAGGAGAGGAAAAGCAGGGTGAGAATACCACACCAACTATCTTATTGCAGCATATCAGTTCAGGAACTAGATTAACTTCTGTATACCAGTGTGCTTCTGCTGGATTGGTTTAATGGATTCAAGGGCAAAAAATAATGTGTCTGTTTGGAGAGGGGCTAAAATTGGAGGAAGAAAGTGGGGGAAAAACACCCTTCTTTCCTAATACTACAAATGTAATAGATGCACTGAAACAAAATCTGATTAAGGAAAAGATAGACCCAGAGGGGTGGCAAAGAAGAACTGTGCATGTTTTTCTTTAAAGTAGAAAAGCTAGAGGAAAAGATAAAAGAACAATTAAGGGGCAGGGAGGGAAGTCTGGGTTTTCTTCAACTTTAGAGTGAGTTAAAAAGAAAGTGAGTGGGACTTTAATTAAATGCATTGTATTATTGCCTCTTAGGGGAGCTAAAATCTAAAGGTTTCTTTTTCCTTAACCTTAAAAAATGTGAAATTTAAAACAGTGCTTTCCTGTAGAGTTTTGTGTTGGAGTAAGCGTTGGTACGTGGGTATGTATTCAGAAAGAAATCTGCTGTCAGCATGGTGGTAAAATGGCCTGTAAGCATTGTATTTGGTTTTATGCCTAATGGACAATAAAGTAGTTTCCTCAAGCTACTTGAAATACTCCTTGTAAACTAAAGTGTCCGGATCAATTTCTCATTCACATCATATTAAAGCTCACTGAGGAAGTTGGGTAAACATGTTTTTGATCAGAGCACTGTAGAAGCTAGTCATATACTCTCTTAATCCTTAAGCTACTTCATAAAATTCCTGAGAAGAGCCCCAGTGGGTTCCTGCTTTCAAAGACAGCTTCATCCCACTTGGATGCCAAACAGAGAGAGCAGCTCCACTGTATGGTGGGAGGGCACGTGGGAAGTGTACAGGGTCGAGGGGAGACAGTTGGAGTGTCTTGTTTTTCCCATGTTTATCTGACTCACAGTTTCCTAGTGGAATACTAGGATTGTTGAATTATTTGCATGAATAGCTGTCTGCATCCAAAATGACGTGTGCGTGCTAGTCTATTCTGTGTATGTTAATGCCTGAATTTCTCTTGTGTAGTCAGTTCATGTTACATGACAACCTTAAATGCCTCGGTGGTATGCTTGATCAAAACACTTTTTTTTTTTTTTTTTCCCCTAAGGAAACACATGGTGTCACAGCTCTGAGAAGTCAGGAATTTCTTGTTGGTAGGTAGATGGCTGGGTGCTAGCTTTCAGCAACCCATTCTTGAGAAGAGGTTAAGCCGCTATAATCCTGTACTCCTCTTTTTTCATGAATATATTTTAAACTTTTATGATCTCTTCTATCAAGTTTCTGCCTATGCGTTTGAATGAGCAGGAAGCTCAAATCAATATTTACAGGGTCTACTTACATGCTTTATATATGCAGCTATGTCAAGTTACGTGGTTGTGCATTTTATAAGAAACTTATTCAAGGGGAAGTGTTCATCTGATCAGCAACATCTGCTTTTTTGACAATGATAGGAGGGTGCTTTGAGCACAGTTGTATAAGGAATGTGCTTTGGAGAAACTGTCAAATATGCTGGCCTTCTGTCAAATATGTTGGTTTGAAAACTGTCAAATATGCTGGTTGTGACTTGAAAATTGTGTTTAACTGTGAAGAAAAGTGGCCACCACAACATCGAGCCTCCCTGGAGCAACAAGAGTGCTGCCTGTGTTCCAGTGGGACAGTGCCACGAAAGTAAGTTCTGTTTCAAGACATAGGAGATGACAATGTTGGAGATGCTGTACCAGCTAATGGAAGGCTGTAAGCAGGACACAGGATACATGGCAGAGATGTTATCCTGGCTGCACTAGTGAAAGAGTCAAAAAAAAGGGGTGGGGGAAAAGGTCCCCATCTGTAAAAATGGAAAGCGTGTTAGCTGTTCCTAAAGTGCATTTTTTGGTGGCTTGTGAGAAAATTAGCAGTCTCAGTCTGGGTCTTAGTGGGCAAGTATCCTTGCAGTGGAGGCTGCTGAACTCATGCTGGTTGTCCCTGCTGTTGGCAGCCAGGATGGTGAAGAGCTGCTCTTGCCCCGGAGGTGAGCTCCTGACCAGCAGGACAGGGTGACAGCCACAAGAGAAAGCTCACCCTGCCAGTGGTGCACTTGCTGCCTGGATGGTCTGCTAGGCTGTTGATATGATGTTACCTCAAAGCAGCAGACTCTGTACCAATTTAAGTGGAAAAACAAGACTAATGGCCAAATTTCTACACTCTGTGTCTTTCACTAATCGTGAAAAATAGCAGTTTGCTTCTCTGTCCTCCTGGCTTCACCATCTTTTTCATATAACTCACTGACTTTTACTTATGGCTTCTTGTCTCTAGTAATTTCTTAATGAAGCAGACAATTATATTTTATTTTATCTTGTATGAGCTGCTTCTCATCATTTATTCTTGTTTCCCTCCACTCCATTTCTACTCCAGGCAAAAATTATTTCCAGTGAAGAGGGGCTGGATGTGTGTCATTCCAGCACTGTTGTAAATGACCCTACAGATTCGATTGCATATCCCATTTTCTCACCTAGAATGCATGCAAGGAAGGTCATATGGGGCCTGTCCCCATACCCCTTCCCCACATCAATGGCCAGGAGTGGACGTCTGTAGAAAGAAATGGACAGATGGGTGATGTTTTTCATGTGGGTGTTGTAAAGATGTTTGCCACTCCTCCCTCTGAAGTGTGACATGTCAGAAGCACATTAATCGTTAAAAAGGAGATACTAACAGAGTCACATTGGGCCTGTGGGATGTATGGACCCCTTTACATTTTCCTCTCACTGTTTTGATGGCAGCGTTGATTACAGACAAGGTAAACTTGTTTGTACTTCATTAATAACAAACTATAAACTGCCCTGCCTCCCCTCCCCACAGGCAAGGCACTTGAGGAGATGCCAGGCAATTAAAGTACTTAAGACAGTAATTACAGTCAAATATACAACAAAAATAAAATCACTGCACATGGGTTTTTTTATGCTTGGTTTTGTTCTATGCTTTTATTAAACCGCAGTTCTTGCCTCACGATTGAACAGGAATCTCTCCACTGGTAATACCAAAGTGTTTGACAAGCTTTCTTTGGTTCGTCTGGGTATTTAGTAAACTCTTTGATGGTCTTCCTACTGAATTCATCACAGCTCAGATTCCTGCTTTTTAGATGTATCTTGATATATAAAGCTGGTGTACCTCTGAGCCTTAGCCTTGGCAGGGAGGTGATACCAATGCTATCTTGAAACTCTTCCTTTCTTACTTTTCTTGCTGTTTTTCTTACTGTACAGAGAGTAGCATTTCTAGTTACTGTGATGCTTAGGAGGGGAAGACTGAGTTAGGCTGAGGTATTCAGTTGGCTTCAGATATTTGAATTGAACCTGGTGCGTTGTAAACTCAATATTAGTCTCCACAGGTTTGACTTGTGAACTTACCGAGTTAGCATCCTGCTAACTGAAAGTTGTGTGTATGTCAGCTCAATATTTTTAAGTGAAATTCTAAGAGACTTCGATATTCCAGATCAAGTACGTTTTAAAAAGACAGAAACTTAGCTGTAATGAGATCCAGCTGGTGTGCATAAACCTTTCGCATTGCATTACATAGTTAAGTTGGTAAGTAATGTATGGGGAAAAGTTCTGGTGGCTTATTCTTTTGTACTGGAGTTTTACAAGGCTGTATAAATGCTGTAAGTATTTAATGAGGGAAATGCAGGATTAAAAGCAAACAGCTGATGACGTATGGTACAGAAATGTCATAGAGCACATGTGTAGTAGTATCCTTTCAGTAAATATTAGATGACTGAAACTTGACAGTGTTCACCTACGTTAAGATAGCTCTCATAAGAGCAATTTCCAATTGATTGGTTTGATTAATGTAACTATTGCAGAAGCGGGTCGTTTTATGCTGAATGGCATCACAGTGTGGATTCTCCCTGAGTAATGTTTTGACTGGTCTTTTTATTTGGTAAAATCTACATCGATGTGGTATTCAAAGCAGAGGACAGGCTCATGGGCTCCTTGCCATAACTTAACAACCTGTTCTTCTTTTAACAAACTATAATTACAGAAACATAAACTACATCTTTACTTACTTCAATGGTAAGAGCATGGGAGAAAAATGTAGGAAGGCATTCTTTGTGCTGCCATCAATTTACTTGCCTACCCTGCAGTTGTTTCATAAACATCCTAGAAAGCTCCTGAAAATACCGAATGTGAAATGTGCCAAAAGTGGTTAAAATGCAAAACTTGGTCCTCTGACAGACAAGCCCTGGCAAATCTTAGCTTGATGGTACTGCCCTCGGCTGCCCTCCTCCTTTGTGGAAGACTTTTGCTCCCTTGTGGAGTCAGCAAAAGGAACCGTGTGCCTGCATTTCAGCAACTACAACAAACCTCAGTCAAGGGATTAGTATTTTTGGATATTGTCATTGTCACTGGTAAATTGAGTTGCCACGTTTAGTCTATGAACTGGAACAGAGGAGGCAGGAACATGTAGTCTCTTTTTTCTGGTTCTGCTATGGGGGTGGTAGCCCTGGGGAGAGGAGTGGTTAAAAAAGAGTTGTCCGAAATTGCATAGCTATTTGCTGCATGATGATGTCTGAGCCCTCAGCTATCCTCATTTAAAAGGAATGGTTAGGGAGGTATCATAACAAATTTAAAGGTTAGGTAGCTGCTCTTATGAAGAGTATAATTTACAATAATTGCCACTTTTAATAATGAACTGATCTATTTGAGATGGCTCAATGCCCACTAAACAGTTAAAATGACAACCTAATTTTAAGATGCTGTTACCAGTGTAGGTATATTGACCTCGAGCTATTCAGAGGGATATTGTGGGGTGATTTTTCCATAGCAAGGGTATATTATGCTTAGGCACCCTTCTACAAAAGGGGAGCTGAATTTTGAACTAGAAATAAATCTTCACTTTCTCAAGATTTATTCAATGAAAGGTGAAAGGAACATTCAGAACTTGAGTGAATAATAAAAATCTTCTGGTTATGTGGATTTGTAAGTTCTCGTAAATCAGTCGGCAAGTTCCCAGTCATGACAACCACGTCCCATACTGTGACATTGCAGCCACCACAAAACTCAAGAGCGGGATGTAATCAACCTCTAGTAAAAGTGGCGAGCCAAACGAGCAGCATTAAAAAAACCAAGGTGCTGTCTTGCAGATCTCTGACTTAACTTTTTGCAGGCTGTCAGTACTCCGACAGACTCTTTAAATCTTCCACCCTTTCTTCTGTGGGTCTCCACCTTGTTCCTTTCTGCTTGGTAAAGAAGCAAGCAAAAATCACGTATGGGACTTCGTGCAGGCTGAAGAACTTTAACAGCTTATACATAAGGATTTGACATGGCTCAGTGTTTTGTGATCCTTGTTTTTAAGGAAATGCTCATGTAAAATATGGAAAAGGAATAGGTTAAGAGTCAAAACAATGATAATGAGTTCTCCTCTGTTTCTCTCACTGCTCTGGAGGTGGAGGTCCCCTCTGCTCCTGGTGAAGCTAGCATGAGGAGTGGGGCTGCACTGCTGGGCATCAGCCCTGAGTCAGGATTTCCAGCAAGGGTGAGCTCTGGGCACGCAGCACCACGTCACCCAAATGTCCTGGGTTAAAAAATGAGGATTAGAAGCATTGCTGCTCAGCAGCCTTGGATCACTTGGCAGAGCTGTGCTTCTTACCAGCTTCTCACTGTGTGCAGGACCTGTGAATAGCCAGGAGAGCTGCTGAAGCACTGGGAGCAGTGGCTGAGGGTGCTGCTAGGGATGACTGAGTACCCAACACCTTGTGTGCTTCTCCTGTGTGAATTGGCCTCGCTGGAAGTGAGACGTGAGCTTGCTTCAACCTCGGAATGGCTGATTCCAGTGCTCTGCCAGCCTCTAGCCAAAAGCTGGCCTGAACCGACCCTGCTTGGCTTGAGATCCGGTGGGATCACAGTGCAGTGGGAATAAGAGGCACTTTGTTCTCCATCGTAGATACACTCTGATTAAACTTGGTAGTCATGAGGCCAGATTTACTGCTGTGTTCTCCTTGTTTTGCATTGCACAACAACACAAACACCCAGAGAGTGAGCAAATTTGATCCGTTTCCTAAGGATTGTGAAATTCTCCTTCTGTACAAATTTGCTGGCTGAATTTAATTCATGATTTATAAAAAGGGCCTTTCCTCTTAGAGTAAACGCGATTGCCTTTTCTGTACGGCTGCAAGATAAATGTTCTTAGTCTTCAAGGGAACTTTTTTGCATGCTATCCTTAACATGGTTTTGGTTCATCTTCCCTGCTGCACACTTTGCTAACTTAAAGCTGTTTAACTGAGATGCAAAAGAAAAATATTGTTTCTTCAGCATTTGATGATGGTACACAAGAAACGCAGAGTAAAGGCAGGCATTTGTTTTGCACTGTCCAGAGGCTTTTTTAAATCCTCCGAAGTCTGCTGTGGTTCTTAATTTTGGTCAGTTTCCTCTGACTGCCATTGCAAGTAGACTTTCTCTTGCTAATCTGCTGCCTGAAATACTCTTTGTTCAGGAAAGCAAGTCTCTTTCTGTTGTAATCAGGGCTAGGAATTCAGCTGCAGGGTCACTCTTTGTGCTGTAGAGTTCACTGACCATGTTTTGCTTCTGGCAAAACTAGCTTTGCTTCTAGCTTTGGCCCCTTTACACAGATCAATGCCAGGCTAACCCCATTTATTGCTACTACTGAATCAAAACTCTGCTTCTCCTATTTAATTTAGCTCAAAATAGATGTAATGCAAACAAGCGTCAGCATGGAAAAAGAGCCAGAAGAAGGGGGAGAAGAAAAAACGATACTCAAGGTTTTTTTAATTAAATATACACTAAATGGTGCCAGGCTGCAGGTGGGAAGAATTATTTGGCATTGTATTGTTAAACCCTTTCTAAAAATCAATCATCATCATTGATTCTAATTTGCATATGAGTATTAGAGTTTGTCTGCTTGTCTTCTGTTCCTTTTTTTGTGTTTAAAACCATTTTTAATGTAACTGCTACTGCTTAAGCTCAGCCATGCATTCACATTTCTCCCGGGTTTCTTAGTCCTAGATGAACCTCCTGGCTTGCTTCACTGTGCCCTCAAGAGGTGAACCTCCATCCTTATTACTGGATTCCAGAGTGTCAGCATCCTAGAAGCTTCCAGACTTGCTTCTGGTCAAGCGAGGCTGCTGTTGGCAGGAGTGTGTTATTCTCGGTGAAGCTGCTTGATGCTGAGCACTTTGTAAGACTCATCACTGTGAAACAGGTTAAGAGGTTTTGTTGAAGCAAGCGTGTGGCAGGCATGACTCCTGTGGCTATCAAACCCTGTGAGTCTAATGTAATTTTTTTGTGTCTGTGGCACACCTCCCTGTGAGAAAGTGTTGGGCACCTCAGGACTTAGTTGAATTTTAGTGACAAGACCTTCATGGCGTGGTTGGCATCCAGCCATCTTTCCTGGCCAGGGCTGGAGTTAGGAATTCCACTTGCCACACCTCATTCCATGCTGCTTTCCAAATATGTGGAATAAGGCACACACATACCCTCACCCATTGTTGATTTCTGGATTGAAGTTCTGTTCATTGTGCAAGGCAGCATGGGGGGAAATTGTGAGGTCTGTTTTTTCTGCTGAAAAATGAAATCTAGCCATTGATCTTTCCACTCTACCCCCTTTCCCCACAGATAAACCTCTCCCCAAATTCCCCTTTGGTTCTTCAACTCTAAGGTGATGTTCATCAGAAATCAAGTGTTTACTTCACTGTATTTGTAATGGGATGGAAGATAGCTGGGACAATATACAACTTTGGGATTGTTACTGAAGTAAAGTTCTCTTATGATCTACTGGGTGATCACTGCAAGGCTCCTGAAACCTTTCCTGTTTGTTTCAAATGCTCCTTTATTTCTGACATTACAGATCTTCTGTTTTTGAAGCCAGGCTTTTAAAAATTTTTTTCTGGAGGAGCGATCTATCAACTGAAATGTTTGGCATTTTGGGGGAGTTTGCTTTTGGTTTTGTTTTTTTCCCCCACTCTTAGCAATTTAGCGCCTCTTCCTTCTTCTATCTGCTCTTTCCTTTTCCTTGCAGAGGTTTGTTGTTTCAAAAGGGGATACTTTGGTTTCCCACTCCCGATGCGTGCTCCCGTCTCTATTGCAACCTGTCCTTGCCCTTTTCAGGGATGCTAGTGCTTCAGCCTCTGCTTTCCTCCTTTTCCACACCAGGGAGAGAGCTGATGGTTTCCTCCACTGCTCCTGAGTGGGAGGCAAGCATGAAGTGATATGCAAACTGTAAGGCCTTCCTGATGTTTCCCTCAAATTTACCTGGTTCCAGATAAAATCCTTTGTAGTTATCTCCCATACTTTATCTGGGATTGTTTTTTTAAAAGACTCTGGGTGTGTTGCCATACACAATTGTCCCTTTACCTGTCAACTTTTCCTCTTGTGAAATTTTCTTCTATTTTTCAGGTCCCTATTGGAATGTGGTGGGTTTCTTGCATATGGTTTTAAAAAATTATTACATCATAGTTGATGGTTTTCTGCGCCTGACACATTCTCATACTTTTGATACTCAAAACTGTTCTTCTAATGATTTTTTTTAAATCTTTTTTTTTCCCAATCTTGTGGTCTTTATTGTTCTTTAAAGTTGTTTTTTCTGTATTGCAGAAGATAAGTTCAAAACTCTGTTTGGGCCTGGAGAGGCCCCTGAGAAGCATGGTCTTACTGGTTATTACCACTCAAGATATTCAGTGAGTTTCTTTCCTCTAGCTTTGGTTAAACGAAGTCTTCCCCTGCTTCCCTACAAACCCAACAAAAGATTTCTTCAAGTATTATTCTGATTGAGGGTAAGTTTGTCTAAAGCTTACTGCCTCAATAGCAGTTTAAGTGAGCTGAGCTGAGCTGAGCCTTCTGGCCACTGCCAGCTTCTCCAAGGGCTCCGTTACAGAGCAGCCTGAAAGAAGAGACATTTATTTCATAGCTAAATGCCTATTACCCCTTGGTGGCTGCTCCAGCTGTGACAAGTGACAGCCCGTGTCCAGGTTGTCTCACTTAACTTCTGTGTGTTTTGAAAAGAATGTACCTTTATTATGTTTATCTTTTATTTTCCTGATGAAGCTGCTGTTTGTTTGTTTAAGTTTGAACTGTCCCTTGGAATCATCTAAGGATGTGACTCTTCTCTGTGCAGTGACATAGATATGTTGACTATTGGTTTATGCCAATGTGGTTTTATTTTCAATTTTATTGAAATGTATTGTACATTAGAGGCAATAAAAGCAAGTAGCTAGAGAAAGTGAGATAGGCATTTATCTTTGATTGACAGGCATAGATTTTTCTGATTCTTTAAACATTTTCAGGTCCTTTTGTTGCCCAACCACAGGTGTTTTGTGTTCTAGTAATGACCAGAGAAGCATTACCACTGACTTAGAAGCAAGCTATGCCATCCAAAGAAGTGCATATTGTATATAATGTAGATACCATCCACTCTTCTAAGGTTGTATGTATGGTCTGATTTGGTGTTGGACCAAGTAAAAGCCTTTTAATATAATGTTAAGAGTTTGCCGAGCTATTTAGCAGAGACTGTTTGTCCACAACTAAATAGTGGATTGCTGGTTCATGAGGTTGGCAGAGGCAATGATGGTTGCTGTTAGCATATAGCACAGGGTTATATAGATTCAGGGTTAATCACCCCTGTGGGTAAAAAATGCTAAAATTAGCTGCCAAATGGATGTTTTTATCCTGTGAGCTACAAGGACTACTTGGAGAAATCCCTACAGGTCTGAAAACAATAACCAAAATTGTATTTCTTAGCCATGGATCTTAGAGTATCTTTTACATTTTATGGAATCAAATGAACCAAATCTAAAATATGCTTTGTTCATATGCCATATGGTCGTTGTCTTGCCAAGCACTCTTTTTGCCTGCCAGAGCAGACTCCTGTGTTCTCCTTTCCTTGAATCCTGCCCTTCACACTAACAAAACAGAATTGCTGCTTGACCCACCTAGGGAATGGTGGGCATATGACTTTCTCTGTTCATCCCTGAATACACTTCCAGCATTTAAGAAGACTCCAAACACAGAAAAGAGGCAAAGTGAAGTAAAAAACCTTCATGCGCTACAGCATCGAAGGAGCCTTTTGGATTTAGTCACAGCTGTATTTAGCTTAGTTCGAGACTTAAGCCTCTAGGGATTTGAAATCCAAAGATGAACAGATTTTGGAGTGGGGTAGGGGTAGGGAAGTATCTGGGTCACCGATGGGTTTGAGTGCAGGTTTCATGTGCCTCATGCATAGCCCATTCCCAGCTCTGTGGAGCTCTGGGGAGAGGCCCCCATTGCTGTGTGTTACCTCATGCGTTTTTTTTAGGAGGAGCTGTTTCCTGTCCCCATACAGTGACACCTTTGTGATGTTATGCTGCCTGTCCCAAGGTATTAAGTAACCCACACACATTTTGAAATAGTTACTCATAATACGATTTCTCTCATGATAATGTTTGGGGTTTTTTTTCATTCTCCTGCTTGTTATGAAATCTGTAGGCTGATAATTTTAATGTGAGTTACAAGAGGAGAGGAAAAAGTCCCAGCTAGCCCTGGAAATGCATGGGATCGTGATAGAGGTGGGTAAATGCTCCCTCTTGCAGTCCGTCTTGGCAAGAACTTCCAAAAAGCCTGTCATCTCAGTAAGTTCAACTCTTACCATTTCCTTGCACTATTTCCTCCCTCTTGGCAGCCTCTGTCCCTCTAGTGGGGTTTTGATAGATTATCGTTTTGGTGAGACTGGGACGTTGCTTTGCTAAGTTCAGCTTCAGAGGCTTGTTCGAAGGGGAATAGATGAGAAAGAAAGAAAGGAGAAAGGAAAAGAAAGGAAGAAAGAGAAAGAAAGAAAGAGAAAGAAAGAAAGAAAGAGAAAGAAAGAAAGAGAAAGAAAGAAAGAAAGAAAGAAAACTGAGTGACACAAGGGTCCTAAAGGTCAGGGCTTTTTGCCCATGGTGTTTCATTGATACTGGAGTGAGGAATATATAATATATTACTATTAT
Organism: Tichodroma muraria; assembly: GCA_013390105.1. Lineage (NCBI taxonomy): Eukaryota > Metazoa > Chordata > Aves > Passeriformes > Sittidae > Tichodroma > Tichodroma muraria. Next base: position 125 of record WAAG01026064.1, on the reverse strand, counting down.
ATAATATTTAATATAATATAATAATTGTACAATATTACAATTTCACATGCTATTTCTAATTCTCTATGAGACTGAGCTGTGACTTTCAAAATCGTGGTTCTGTTTACATCTTTATCATAAATTAG
>WAAG01026059.1:5991-18494 GCA_013390105.1 Tichodroma muraria | reverse complement strand
ATCTCTTGTATTGTCTGAGTATTTTGTGAGTATCATGAGGGGGAAAAGAAAGTTCCTCTCTGGAGAAATTTTTCCATTTCTTGCATTTTTAGTTTTGCCTGATAAAAACTCATGTTTCTGGAAGAGTTATTTCTTCTCAGAAAGAGCTTTGACATTTTCTAAATGCAGAAAGGAGATTTGTAGTATCCTAGGGGAACTGGTCACATTAAACAGATACTTGCTTGTATTCCAAAAGCCTGTGTACTGCATGGCTTTGTGCACTGGACACACCCTTTGGGGCATTTGGGGTGGTAAGAGCAATGGTGACGTAAACGGACGAAACATGAGCAGAGCTTCAGGAGTGCACCCCAAAAGATAACCACACTCAGCAGTGCTGCAGGGGCGGTTTTGGTTACCACTCATGATTGTTCTTTTGAAGTGAGCTTTGAGCTGTAGTGTTTATCTTAAATCTTGTCCAATTAGGCCTAAGTGCATTCACTATGTGCTGAAACAAGGCATTGATACATTGGTCTCCTTTAAGCTAAACAAGTGTCTGAAATAATAGCCCTTTATTTCAGGTTCCTTTATCTGCAGTGAGTATTTGCTGTTGTTTCTTTTTGGGGGTTACCATGGTTATTGTTTATGTGCAGAACAGAATTGTGCTACCTAGGAAGGTGAGTTCCAGAAACAAATGTGAACACTGGCCAAACTTGGTAACCATTGTCATTTTTTCAAGCTAACAAAGTTGTTTGCACTTAGAATAGAGAATTTACAAGGGCTTCCTTTAATTTTATCTAGCTTTTAAAGAATTGTATGTAAAGATTCACCCAAAGTTACTGGACAACCAGTCAAGGATTTAATTAGAACTTGAGTGTAATCTGTATGCAGTAAAATTGTACTTGACTGAAGTACCAAGAAAGAAGAAATTTTTCTCACTATCTTGCCTAGTCCAAACTGCTAGGAAAATCAAAGCAGTTAATAATTGTGAAGCATTTTAAAACATTTCCGTAACTCTACAAACATCATTCATCTAATTTGTGGGATGCTAGGCAAACACATAGTGAATGTGCTTTTGCTCCCTCACTGACACTTGTCAGCATCTACTAATTTCTCTTGAAGGCTTTCACTTACTTACACAGCGGAGTATTCAAAAAACATATGGCTGAGCAAAGGAGTAATTCCCAATCCACAAGTTGCATTGATGTGTGGATGATGCTGCAGGGCTGTGACAAGTAATGATGCTAGTGTTTGTTATGCAGAGAAATGAACCAAGAAGGGGACAATCCAGAATAGGGCCAGTGTTCTTTTTCATTATGGTGTGAAAATCAGCATAATAAAATGTGTTCAAATGTTAACCTTTCAGACACCATTAACAGTTAGTTTTGGGAAAGATTAGCTACAGCTGTAGCACAGAGATGTTAAATTCATCACCTTTGGAGATAATAATTGAGGTGATAATAATATCACCTTCTCTAATAATTGAGGCTGAGATTTTGCATTTCATAGGAAGGAAGGCTTCTGAAGGAAGGATTGATAAAGGAATATGGGGACTATGTTTCTCATAGAAAACCCTGTAAAAATGTTACAAGATAGTAAGACTTACTGCATTTTGTGGGGTTTGTATGAGCCTTGAGAAGCCCTTCTTTGCTTGCTGAATCAGCAGATGTGATGTCCTGCAACTTGGAAAGTTTAACTGAGGCCATGATTACCCAGTGCCTACTCCTTCTGAAGGTAGTTTGGGGGAAAATGGCCTCCACAATTATTTTGCAGTGCAGGATGTCCTAAACATTGCAGCCAGTAACAGCAATAATGTTCATTTGGTCGTGAAATGTAACGCTGAGAGCAAAGAGCCAGTAGGTTCCCATTAAATATAAGGGAATAGATTTTTTCCTTTTCTTTCTTGTTGGCAGCTCTCTTTGAAAGTAGTCTGAAGGGTTGCCTGATGAATCATTTTGCTTCCCTGATGAAGATCTATTAGCAGTTCAAAGGCAGTGAAGAAGTACTCTGCACTGAAAAGTGCCATATGCCTCATCTGACTGCTTTTGTTAGAAATCCTTCTGCTGGGAGAACATGATTGCATCAACAGCAGGAGTAACTGTATGTCGAAACATACCATCACTTTGGCCATTCCTTGGGCTGAGCACAGGTTGCCTGGAACCCAGGTGCAGGCCCTATGTCAGAAAACATTTTGTGTTACTGTTTTAATAGAAAAATGATCTTTCCCTAGGTGTTGTATATGCACCATATGAAAAGGGTGAAACTGTGAGCTCCTGACTCTCTTTGCCAGCTTAAAGGCTTGGAAAAAGTTTCCTCTGGGCCTATATTATCACATGCTGTTATATGCTATACAGCAAATACTTGTCTAGTGCAGTAGTGTGACTTCAGAGTGCCTTTTGCTGAAACAATAGCCCATGAACATCATCCAGGAACAAAATAAGGCTGCATCTGTCGTGCTGTGAGACTCTGACTTACTTTTTGCTTGTTCTGGTTTCCTGGGGAGGAGAGCAGGGTGCAAGAGTTAGTGTGGGCTGGACACCATTCACAGTGGCCAGGTTGGATGTGGCTCTTCTATTTTGGGATTTAATGAACTTTACCTGCACGGAGGTGATCAGACTGTGCCAGTTGGCCTCACACCCCATGTGGCCCTGTGTTGATTATTCTGCACATAGATCCTTGGCCAGTGGCATGATATGTTCTCTGAGTCTGTTTGAAAGATTCATGTTTATATTTGAAATTAAAAGGGTTGGTTGATTTTAGCTCTGTGCAACTGGTTGTTGTTTGGTTTCTTTTGTTTCTTTGTAAGCTGAAGTTTTGCAATTCAAGCATTCACATTCATTCCTCCTGTGTTATGTCAGCTTGACTTTGAGTTGCCAAACTGTAGTGCAAATTCACTCCTTTTAATTCTTTTTATGGGAGATAATCAACTAAAGATGACTATTTGCATTGAGATTATAAGCAGTAAGCTCAAGATCATTACCAACAGTTACATAGTATTTCTGGAGTAGTTGCCAATACATTTAACTGCATCTCAGGGGAGAATCTCACATTGCCACCTCCCTGAGCCATGCTCTTTCTCTTCTGAAGAGGTTCTACCTTGCTAGAATAAGTGAATGCTTCTGACCTGTGCAGGGTCCTAGAAATTCTCCTCTACGTGTCTATTGGCTTGAGGTAAAAACATATGATTCAGAGGTACACAGAAACAAAATATCAATGTATTGACTCAATTTATTTTTTTTTTTTCACTTTTTCTTTAGGTACTTCCTTTCCCCAGCCAGGTGGTCTACAACAGAGTTGGAAAGTGTGGGAGTCGAACGGTGGTTTTGCTTTTAAGAATTTTATCAGAGAAACATGGATTCAACCTGGTTACATCTGACATACATAACAAAACCAGACTGACCAAAAATGAGCAGGTAAGTTACTCCTGCTCGTATTAGATCCTGTTTTCTTACTACGTGTATGAAACAAAGGCCTATGCTAGCAGATAATCCTATTGAAATTTTATTATAAATATATAATATATAATATATATATAGTATATATAAAAAATATATATAAATTTTATTGCTCCTTCTTCCTGAGTAAGTGTGCAGAATTCATCATTCTCTAAGTGACTTCACTTAAGAAGAGAAATGGGTGGCAGAGCCAAGAAAGACATGTGGCAGCTAACCAGAAAAACTAACTTCCAGTGAGACAGCTCTTGAATTTAGTCAGAATAGCAGTTAGATTACCAGCAAGGCAAGAAAGGTTAGTACAGTGAAGTTAAGTGCAAACAGCATCTGGGACATGCATTAATGTATCTGCAGCTATTTATCATATAACCAGGACACCTTATTCTGACCTAGCTTGAGTCTTAAACAGAGCAGGAGTAAAAACTAGCAAAAAGGGATCTTTTTGATGACTTTCTTAATTCACTTCTAGTAATCAGTTGCTTCAAAAAGTTGTTTCCCAGGGCCATGCTAACCCATGTTTCTATAATATGACACGTCCTTGATCTTATCTCAGTTTCTTGCTTATCTGTCTTTTTCATGTTTTTGCACAGCCCTCACTAAAGGAAGTGAAAATGCCACATGAAACCTCTTTACCCAGACACCGTTTTTCATGTTCCTTTAAAGTTGTAGAAGGATTATTTTTGCAGCTTTGTTTCTATGACAGATCCAGTTATTTAAATTTTCTTCTCTTCAGGGTACACATGTACCCACTCTAACTATTACTTCTGTCTGTAGATTGATACAAGTAGTGCAGGAAACCTTCAGACTCAAAGCGTCTGTAGTTGGTTGCTGCACACATTGCCCAGTGCTGCTATTTTGAGCTACTGATCAGGTAAAGGCTGCAGTTGCTGCCTATGTCACTTCTAGAAATAGCAGCCTGCAAACCACAAAAGGATGTGTGCAATGATCAAAATATGGATGTGGGCTTGCCAGTGACATTGTGCTGTGATTGGGGGTCATTTACTTGCTGCCTGTTCAGGAGCACAAGTTTGTTATTTTAGATGCAGCAGTTCATTCCAAATGAAAATCTAGGAGCTTATATTGCTCCTGCAGGTCCCACCTCTCCTTCAAGGTATCCATTGGTGTCCCACCGCAGCTGGCTGACCCTACACTCCATAAGTCAAGTAAGTTGGGGTCCAGCTGGGCAGGGCTGCCACACCAGCCCTAATGCAGCTGCTATGCATGTGGGGTGTGGCACACCAGTGACAGGCTGTGGAGGGGGACAGTGTCCCCTCACTGCCCCTGCATGTGGCCAGGGAAGGCCTGCTCTGCTGCAGCATCCCCATGTGCATCCTTCCGGCCTCACTGTGCGGCCAAGGAAGGTTGCAATATGGTCCCATCAGAAAGGTGCCAAATTATCCTGTGCTACAGAGCCTGTCTGGTTAATTTTTCTGCTGGGATGTGGGATTTCTGTGGGAAGAACTGCTTTTGTGTTTTGGGCTGTTTGGGTTTTGTTTGTGTCTTTCATCAGTTTTCGTTGCTGACTGGGGGACATACCATAAATCCCAAAAACCTTTCAGGTGTTAGTAATCACCAGCTTTTACTGTGATCAGCTTCTTTCTTTCAGTTCTGTTCTTTCTTTCTCTGTTAGGTGGATTTTCCTTTGTTAAAACAACAAAATGATACAAGATCACTTCTCCACAGTCTTCTGTGCTGTAGTCCATCCAGCATGTGGAGGTTCCAGAGAGGCCCAGACTTCCTTTTGATGCAACCCATACACTGATAATAAATATCTGCATTACCTTTTGCACTCCCTAAGTGGTTAAGTTACTAAACAACAAATGTGATGGAAGTATTGCTGCAGAGCTGATGATTTACTCTATAGATTGCCCTGCCATAATTTGAGTCACTTTATTTTTATTTATGGTTTATTTCCATAGTTACAATAAGCTTATAATTTAATGAGTACTTTTGCTGAAAAGTGCCTTTGATCACCAAAAAATATGCTTGGAGACAGTAACTACTCTGTTGTTCAGGGCATTTTTAGTTGTCTTTTCAGTTTTTAAGACCAGAATATGAAAAAATAAATTGTTTTCTACCTTTAATGTGGTGCACACAAGAAGAAGTTAAGGCAATGAATGATCTCAGGCTCCAGGCATTGGAACAAGAAAAAAGAGCTGAGCTGGGCTGTAGGCTTCCAGCATGAGCATGGGCTTCTCACTTGAGATGATATGTCTCTTTTCCTTCTGTCATTTCTCTGTCCTGTGTTTAGTTAAAGCCCTGATCCAGCCAAGACTTTTCTGTAAATATTTAGCTTATGCAGTCTGCTGTTGTTAAATAAAGTTAAGCATGTAGGTGTTTTTAATGACTGTGGGTATTGCGCATAATTGGAATCCATATTCTCATTGCCTTTTCCAGTCTCCTTCCTACTAAGAGATTTTCCCAAATTATGTGTGTCTGCCAGCAATTAGAAGTGCGGCCTTTGAACATCTGTGGGCATAAGGGAGTGAGTTCTGGAAACAGATGTATTAATATATGGCTTGCCATTTGCTGTAATGTTTCAAAGTAAATTAAATACAGGAAATAACACATAATATTAATCTAATGGATGTGGCTTTAAAATGCCACTCAAATTGTTGGAAAATGAATTCTTCCCCTGCCCTGACTTTGTCCTCCACTCCCATTTTATTGCATTCAGGGAAGTAAGAATGAGTATGCTTGTAAGTACAGAAATGCCAGTCACATGCAAGAATAATTGGTACTTTATCTTTAAATTGTTTCCTTCTACCACCAATCATTAGGGCTGTGCAGCCAACTTTATATGTAACTCCAGTTCAATGCACTAAAAATCCATCACTAATTTTTCTTAAATGCTTTTAAAGACAGAAATTGGTCATACCAGCTTGGGGAGGTGAAGAAATTCTTGAAACCATTCCAAGCTTTTGAGAGCTGAAAATGAAGATCTAGTCTCATTCCTGGGAGTTGTGAGTTGTTTATGGAAATGAGTACTGAGATGAAAGTGATATACCAAAATTCTTGTAGGTACTTGTGCCTCCTGAGCCCTACATGCCTTCAGTAGAGACTGAAAGCAGTGGAAGTATGTAAAGAACTCACAGGAAAGATAGGTACAGAGTTGTGGTTTTTTTGGATCTTTTTGTGTCAAACATTAGTGGAGCCCACAGTGTGATACAGCAGACTGCATTGGAAAGTCCCAGTTGCCTCACCATTTTTATACATTTTGACCTCGAATTCTCATACTGAAATACAGCATCTTTGGGTGGGATTGTTAGCTGATTATTTCCTTTTATTCCCAGTAGAATTTACTTACTGCAAACCTCAAACAAAGTGGGGCTGCTTTGAGTGGTCAGCACAGACCACTGATGACTGGACTAGCCATCTCCAGAAGAAAGGTGATGGAGCAATGCTGTGTCTAGAGAAAATCCATCCCCCACGTTTCTCCCCTCAGGGAGGGCCCCATCCAGCCCTCTTGGAGTCACTTCACGGTGCCATCTGCTGGAGCATTATTTGCAATGCAGCACCAGCCCATTGCAAGTTAATTTCAAGAGCAAATTAGTGTATTTTTCAGCAATGTTTCACTGAAGCTGCCCAATTCCCGCAGGAGAGCTCTGGGCAGCAGTGAGAGAGAGAAATAGCTTTTTATGGGCCCTAATCCTAGCAGGTATATGTTCCTTTCATATTTCTCAAAATATTTCCACAGCTTCTCCCTCCAACCATGGATGTGTTCTGACTCATCTCTTCCTTAACAGAGCTTGCCAGGGTTGTTTATCTTCTGATGCTTGTACCTTTTTATTTCTTTTCAAACCTAGGATGATATGATCATCTGTACTTGTATGTCATTCTTCTTCATTTCATCCAAAAGTATTCTTTGTTTTCCTCAGCCCTCATCTTCTCACTGTTGCTCTCTGTGGGTCCTCTACATCTTTTCTTTCTTTCTTGTTTCATCTTATGGAAACAAACATATGAACAAACAAAATCTAACAACCAAAACCAACCAAACAAACAGTCTTCTGGGAGGCATTGGATGATTTTTCTTTTTGTTGTGTTTCTTTTCTTTAACAAAATCTTAGAAGGAGGGAGGGATCACTGTGTCTTTCTAAGCAATACATTTGGGTTGTTAGACTGAAATCGGTTCAGGACAGCATGATGATAGAGGGAGAGCCCGTGGGAAATATGGCCACGATTTGCATGTGGCCATGAGCCATTACAGTTACTTATTTTTCCCTCCTGACATCTGTGTGTCATTTCAGTTGAGCCTTACTTACCCTTTTGGCAGGGTTTTTAGAAGAATGGATTTTGCTTGTTTGTTCTTATGCTCATTGTAGCTTTATCCACATCTGCTTGCAAGTCCAGTTGATCATTAAGTATCTAAATATGAAGGTACTCTAAGTCAAAACAAAATTCTGTTTCTGCTTTGGAGCAAGCTATTGTCTTAGCTCAAGAGATTGTTTGGTACAAGAGATGAAAAAAAGCCAGGAGCCAGATGCTGTCCTGCACTGTGTGCATCTTTCCAGCCTCCCTTTGCTCCTGCGGCCAGAGTGCCTGTGCTTGTCCAGCAGCAGGTTCATGTGACACTGACATCAGGTGAAATGGAGTGAGAAACGTGGCAATGCTGGGATGTGAATCTGCTTCCTGATTGCAAATTGGTGCCAGCCCTGGGGACAGCTGGGAGCCAAGGGAAGCTGGTGTGGTGCTTTGTAACATGCACATATACACCCTGCTAAGTTTATCTAGCAGTATTCTACTAAAGCTGCCTGTGTTTTTAGATTTAGTGGGATTACTTTGTATGGGCATAGTATCTTTGTATCTCCATATTTACACTCTAGTAAGGTTTTTTTTTCATTTATTCCAAGAAGGAATTACAGTGATGACCATGGGGGCATGAACAGAGTTTTTATACCAGATCAGTAATTTCCTTCCACCATCTGCCTTCCTTAATTCACGCAGATAGAGCAACACAAGTAAAATGCAAAATATAGCATAAGGCTTCATACAGTTCTGAGAATTTCCCTTCTTCTATAACTTGTCTCATTAAAAAAAAAAAAAAACAAACAAAAATAGAATCTGTAGAGGGTTGACTACGACAGAATCCAGTTGAGACATCTGATACACATCGGCTCCAGGGTTTTCTGTTGCTTGATTCTGCAAGGTGAATGAAGAATAAAATTTTTTGGCAGAGTGAGTTACCAGTTCTAAAGAAATGTCAGTACATTCGTTTGCTAAGAAAGCCTTTGTCTCTTCAGAGCACGAAAAAACAATACTCAGTTCCTTTGTGCTAAGTATTGCAAAGCTTCCTGGGCTATCTAATTCTGATTCTTTGCTCTTCAGGTTTATGAATTTCTTTCCCAATGCATATATATGGTACTGAAGAAGCTCTGCAAAGATCTATTTGTGCTTCAATCAAGCACAGGTTCCATATATGACTAACTAAGGAAGGGATGCTATTCCCTTCCTGACTCTCTTTTAATTTTTTTTTTTAATTGAACGTCTCCTCTCCATATTCTCTTGTTTTTCTTTTTCCTTTATATTTATTATATTTATATATTTTTTCTTTTGGTGATCTCGCCTTAAATTCCATACCTTTAGGTTTACAGCCTTTTTTGGATACTTGCTATACTTTCTCAGACCTAATGTCGTGATGTATAAAGTCTGTACCTAATATGCCTCAGTGTACTCAAACTAGTTGTACAGAAAAAGGTCTATCCTGAGAAGATGGACAAGCTGAACTGTTTGCTTCAGCGCTCATCGTACATGTATGTGTGTAGAATTGTTGAAGACAGAGGGAAAGTAAAGAAAATCTATGTGTGTTCACTTCTTCATTCATTCCTGGCAGTTAAATGGCTGTAGCTTGTGATGGCTGAAAGAGGAAGGCAGGGTATGTGCACTGGGAAAAAGTGGAGGATGAAAGATAGATAAGAAGCAGTAGGATGTGACATTCTAAAATCCATGGCAAAATAACAGTCTATTGAAACTGGACATTAGAAGGGGAAAAAATTTGGTAACTGCTATCTCTTAGATGTGATTTGGTATTTGCTATGGCATGGGCAGAATTTTTTTACTATGCTCTTTTTGCTGCTAGTAACTCCAAACATGCCAGTCACTTTATTTTGACTACCCAACAGGCTGGACTCCATGATTTTGCTTATTTTATCTATGTCAACTATAGCATTCAAGTTTTAAGAAATACATTTTTTAATTAATGTCTCCTGAATGTTGTTTAAATTTAGTACATAAATTAATATGATTCAAATCAAACATGTGGTTCACAGACTTACTTCTTTTTTTTCCCAATATATGAATTGCTTTCTACTACCCAGTTTGTAAAATCAATAAACCTCGTCATTTCAAGTGCATTTGTGTTCAGTGTCCATAACATGGCCTGCATTTGAACACAGAACAGAAAATTGGAAAATAAATCTTAGGAAATTAATAAGAAGGAAGCAAAGTTAACGGAAACACTGACTCTAGCATGATGCTTCACTAGACCCTTCCAGTTTTCTGTAAATCATAGCTAGAGCTCAGCTTACACAAAATAGATGATCATATCCGTGGTGTTATTTACATTATTCTATTCTAATGGTCTGAAAATTCAATTTATTTTTTTTTTTTAATTAACATTATGTGAATGGGCCTGACCTAGAATTTAGCATCATCTTTCTGAAAGTCCCCATTTAGTCTGTACTCTTAGTTTGTTGTAATAGGAAAAGGAATTGCAAGTCCTGATTTCTATATTTAAACAAGCAAATCAATTGGTGTCTTGGTTGTGTTGGCAGCATTTATTGTTACACGAGAATGGCCATTGGCTCAGCTCCTGCTTTCTGTTACAGTTTCAGACACTTTACATTCTTGGCATTGGGGTGAATAGAGCTAGTGTCTTCAGAGGGCAGCTGCCGTTCGGAAAGCTCTTGCAGATTTAGAAAGAGTTCAGATTTTCCTTTTAGTTTCTGCCTTTCTTTAAACTGATACCCACTTCTGGAAGTATTATGGAAGTACATAAGCTCCACCGTAGCACAATGGTGTCTGCATCTGAACCTTTCTTGCTTAGACATAAAATATTCTTGTTGCTTTCTTGATCACAGTGTTTGGGAGGGATAGTGGGGAAGGAGGTCCTGAGTAAATTCAGACTTGAAAATTATATCATCATATGTTGTTTGAAAATTTTGTTTGTCTCAAATGGTGCGTTGATGTAATGTGGAAAATTTGATTTGTTAATTCTTTTTAGATGGAATTGATTAAAAACATAAGCACTGCTGAGCAGCCCTATTTATTCACTAGACATGTTCATTTCCTCAACTTTTCAAGGTAAGGCAATTTTTTGGTCAAAAATCTTTCATTGATTTCTATTAATTGTAATGCATAAAACATTTTCCCTCTTTTACTCTTAAACAATACAATGAACTTTTTTTTTCCTTCCTTCTGGCACTAGAATTCACATTCCAAAGTTGTTTTTTTTCCCTCACACTCACTTTTCTGCAGCATAATTATATACAGTATGTTTGTGAAAAGCCAGGATGCTATTATATGCTTTTGCCTCTTGAGATGATTGTGATTTACAGTGTTTCCTGTCAACATGCAAGAGATGGTAACTTAGGTCTTTAAACTGTGCACTTGTGTTTTAGAAGTGGCAGAACATTTCTGTTAACATTTCATCTCTGTATAGCCAGACGCTAAAAGGAGATTGAAAACTTCACTGAGCTCATTAATTTTGTGCCTGGAATGACTCTTCACCAATATAACCAATTTAATTTTGTTCTGACAGAATAGTCCCCATTCCACAGGCTATGGAAGTATTTTTAAACCATGCAAACAGATTACCCTCTGTATCATGGGAGTGCTGTTTCTTCTGGCAGATATATAAAAGTATGCCGCAAGACTCTAGAGACTTTTATAGCACAGAATGTGAAGAAAATTGAATTTGGATGAAACTTCTAAGGAATTTTTGGAAGGACTTGAATGAGTGATGCCAGTTAGCATTTAGTCAGGATACAGAGGTTAAAGCTGACTGCAGATGGTTATTGCCCAGGCTGTGAATTTAATCTGGAAATTATATTCAGGAACCATGCTATCTTGCTACCAGATTGGATTCCTTGCATTTAGATTTTAAAAAATGCTATGGAATTGTGAATGTACTGCAAATCTTTGCAAGAGCTTGCCTAAATACACAGCATTTTGTTTGCATGGTAATGTGAGTGCATGGATTCAAGCTTCTGTAGATAGTGTAGTAAGAAATTATAAGATTGGGAGAGAGATGTGTTTAGTTTTGTTTTCTCAGAAAATAAAATATTTTGGAAATTCACTTGATATAGAGTTTAACTATGGGTGTGATTTTTTACGTGGAAACAAGAAGAGTTAAACAAAATTTTGATCTTCTGTGTTCTCTCTTCTTTTTCCTTGAGAGTTCCATTTCTAATGTATTACCTTTAAAGAATAAAATTTTTTATTTATTCATGCTTATTATTCGCACTTTTGGGTAATGATCTCTTTCCTCTTCCAAACTGCAAGATCAAAAGAGTAGCCACATGTGAGGGTCAAAGGATGTCTCCTTAGACTGATTTTTCAGAGATGGTACTCAACATTAGGTATGAGAAAAAAAGATCAAGACTCTTAACCTCTTGCTCCTCTCTGTGGTTTCCATTTTCTGTACCTATGGTACATCCTTGCCACGAAGGTGTCTTGTTTCTTCTGCAGTGTATGTGTGATGTATCTACAATGTATTTACCTTTTTCTCACAAATCTGCAAAAATACAAAACAGTTACATAAGATGTATAAAATTATTTGTTGCTTCTCTTTTGGCTGTTGCTTGCAAACCTGAAAAAACATCTTTTGTTTTTTATTGAGAGTATCCTTGGTTTAACTAGTAGGTGTGAAGTAGTGAAGAGGCTGATGAGTCTTCTAAATCAAACAGCATTGAATTGCAGCAACATTGCTTACTAGTGTTCAGCATTTCTTAGTGTTTTCTGATAAATTGAACATTTTTGGAAGTTTAGTCCCTAGTTTCAAAAATTATTAGCTATGTTATACTTAACAGTGAAGTAGCATATTTTATATTTTCTCGGTTATTTAATTCCAGGGTGATT
>WAAG01026039.1:28343-65653 GCA_013390105.1 Tichodroma muraria | reverse complement strand
AAGTCTTTGTGATCTTTAAAGTGTAATTTTGGAAATATCTTAATGGCTTCTCTGAGCTCAACTATTAGGAAAGTTTATTTCAAAAAGGGAGCCCTGGGGGCTGTAAAGCAGGTGTTCACATTTACTGTTGTTTTTATAAAATAAATCACTGTAATTTAATGTCTCTGATTGGATCAGATGGAGGAGTTATTACCCCCACTTTGAATATAGTTCTAATGTCAAAGGCCTCCTGGTTTCCATGAAAAACAATCAGGTGGTAAGCTGAGAATTAAGTGCTGAGAGTTGGAGTTGAAAAAGAATATTTCAAATCATCCAGGTTTTCACAGGTAAAGAAACTTCATTTATTGCAAAAGAAAACTTTCTAACAGTAGCAAAGGAACTTTTATTCATAAACAAGTTCACAGGATCACTCTTTCATCATCTGCATAGGTCAGCCTAATGCTTGCTCTGAATTCCTTGGGGCAGTTCTAATTTTCAATGAATGCAGAGAGTCATTACCACACCAGCCAAGCAGTGGAGGACTGAATCCTGTATATTGAGTAAATCAGCTAAACTGGAGGAGGAGTTTTTCCATTGATTTTTAGAATCTGAGGGTAAGTTGTGCAATGAAACGACTTTTACTTCATCTTTCTCTTGCAATGTGGGTGCTCCCTTGGCTTCAGTAATTAAATTGCTGGAGAAAATCCAATTACAAATTTAAAATTAACTAGCCGAAAATTGTGGCGCTATACAAGTGATTTTCTCATAATTTCAGTTACACCTGTTCAGTAATAAATATTAATGAGTTTTCAGCTTGGAAGAGACAAAAGCCTGTAGAAATGCTTTTTTCACTTACTAGCACTTCTTTGTTCTGCAACACCAGAGTTCTGTAAAACCAAAATGGCATGCAGAATCGTGGCTTCTATGGTGAGAGAGTATTTTATATAGATAATATTTTATATGTGAGGATAGTTTTACATATTTGGGCACAAATGATATGAGAGATAAAGCCTTAAACCATTCCTACTACAGACAATGGAAAGATCTCCATCTGGCCCCCAGAGACCCAGCACAGACTGCATGCATTGGCAGAGCCCTGACCTTAAGGGAAATGGCAAAGTCTCACCTGATGGAATGCAGATCACTGCTGAGCCATCCAGGAGTGCTTCTGTTGAAGCAACATTTGTTCACCAAGGCGACTGACGGTATAGTCCCTCTTTTGACATTTCTTTTTTTTCTTTCCCCCAGTTCCACACCCAGGGAAGCCATTTAGAGGCAATTTCTGGACACCAAAATAAATATAAATTACTGGGTAATTTCAGGTCCCTCACCATTAGCAAGGCTCACTCTGGTTTTGCATGACCTAAGACAAATTGGGAAAACACCCCTAGAGGGAAGAAATCGTGCCAGTGAAAAACATGTCCAAGTGGCACCAGGACTAACTTATGTAAGCTGTCCCACCCATAGATTAGAACAGGTAGTCTATCCTCAGTGCTTCTCTCCATTTGCTATTCTTTTTTGTGAACAATATTGCTTCTGGGCTCTGTGAAATACCAAAGTGAAATCAGGTGCATCTCAGTCAAAGTGACACAGGCATCTTGTCACACAAACAACAGTAGCCTGGAGTATCACAGTTATTTGTCCCAAAAAAACTGAAATGGAAAGCAAAATCAACCTCTTTTTTTTAAATGAAGACTATTGTTTCACCCACAAAAAAATTATTAACTAGAAAATGCTAACAAGTGTTAACAAAATATTTTCCAATACTTTAGTATAAAATGTATAGAATGTCATAACCCATGGAATTAATCTTGCAAAAATTAAATATTTTTACTTTTTGATTCAAAATAATTATATATTTTTTTTTAAATAATAACTTCAAAGCTTATCCCTGATGATTTTTGCTTGCTAAAATTAGACAAACAGACTCATGATCAAAATTACTTATGCGTCTTTATTCAGTTTGGATCCAGAATACTATAGAAAAATAATCTTTTCACCATTGAATTATTTTCTAAAAGAACCCTAAAAGTACAGAATCATATAAAAATTTTCTTTTATAAGAGTTCAACAATTTTCAGGAAAATCGGAATAAGGAAATCCATTCTCGTTTTATCTGACTCATCTTAGGCAGAGGTGTCTAAAGGTAAGTAGGTCATTTTGACCTAAAAGGGTCTCTGGGAACTGTTCATGTATCAGAAGGGAAGGTGAAATCACAAGTGTACACCTCTTACTTGTGTCTGCAATTGTACAGGATCCCTTTCATCCCAGTGTACCATTATGATGTTTCATTAAGGAGCCACTCTGTAACGCAGCGGGACAGAGCCACTACCGGGCCAAGGGCTGCTTGTGAGAGAAGCGCATACCTGTGTTTATGTACATTACAGACATGGAGAGTAAATAAAGAGTTCAATTTTCATGGAATCTTGCAGCTCGGTTATGATGACCAGGCCCTCAAAAACTGATAAGCACCCTCAACAGAGCTGCATGGTGACCTTTGTATAATAAGCCAAGAGAACGTGATCATGCGCTGCTTTTTACGTACGGCTGGTGGAGTGTGAGTAGCAGGGGCAACCCCTGAGTGGGTCACTGTGCTTCTTCCCACTACCCTGTTTTCCTCACCTCACTCCCACACTGCCTACTGTTCTTATGGCAAGAACCTGCCATGCAGTCCTTTCAGACCCCCCAGGTCCTTCCCTGTTTTCCCTGTTTTTAAATTACTCTGAATGGCAGCTTCTTCCTTCCTATGGACTGGGTTGGCTACTGGATGCCCTGCAGGCATTAAAGGTATTTTCTTACCGGCAGCAGTAACAGCCAGGAGGCAAAGGACAGCAAGAAAACTCAGTGCTGACCTGTTGAAAACCTGAGCCATAAAGTGTCCCTCACTTCACAGAGATGGGCTGTAGCCTGACAGGTCAGGGCGGAGCAGCAAGAGTGCTTGTCCTACCCAGAGGGTTGGAAGAAATAAATGGTTGTGGTCAGCCAGGGACCACTTGAGGCAAAGTGAGCATGGCTGTGTGGAGGAGGCTAATTTATACTTTTCATTCACTGTCTTTGTCTTAGATGGAAGTTACTGAAACTTTCTTCATCATATTTTTAACTTATATATCAGCTTAAGGGATGCAGGTATCATTATCTGTAGGCAGTTTGACATGTGCCTTGCCAGCTTGCATAGAAACTTTGTGAAGCAGAAGAGAGAACAAATTTTTCTCATGGTTATTAACCACTTCACCTGTCTACTCTCTTACCTCATTTCTATGCCATTTTCTCCCTAAAGATACAATTAATTGATTCATCTCTAATAAGTCCACAAGGTGACCTGTAGCTACAGGACAGCTTATTTACCTGAGAGTGAAGACTATCTGAAAAATAAGGTTCCTTATCAGAAACTGGGGGTGAGATTAAGAAAATATGATACTGAAAAAGAAAAAAATTAACATACTTGGGGCAACAGAGAATTTACAATCAAAGTTCTATGTGCTATAAATATACACTTGTTTGAAAAGTTTCTTTTAAACTTGACTAGCAAAGCCCAACTGTGTTGAAAGTACGCTGACCTATTTGCTGCAGCTTTGGTTCACATAGTAAGTCCCATGATGAGTTTCAGTCTTCAGGCTAAACACTTTCTCATTTATTGTCTCTTGTTTTACCAGCTGGACTTCCACATCCACAAGTACGTGACATGCAAGTAATTAATGGCACTTTAAGTAGTCAGAAGCCACTTTCTGCACCTACTATCCTGTACAAGGTCATAAGAAATGTCTAAAAATAATTTATTATATATGTTTGTAGCTAACAAAGAGTTGGTATTTGAAGTCTCTGGTTTTTTATCCTGAGTTTTGAGATTAGGAAGATATCTTCCTAGCAAATGGAAGCTGTGATACTCACCTAATCTGAAGATTTAAGTGGCATTATGGTTGCAGACCTAACTGCGGTTCTTCTGTCCACAGGGTCTGATACCATGAACTGCATGCACTGCCATGGAAGACAGCACAGTAACTGCATGGAGAAAGGCTCTTCTCGCCTGCTACAGGGGAAAAAGCACTACTTTAAAGACAGCAAAAAAACACTTGTGAATGGTTTTAAGGCAATTAGAGTTCCAGCCTACAAACAAACGCGCCGTGTGTTTTGTCAGTGACTTGCTGGAGCATGGTGGACAGCCAGGAATTCACCAAGGAGCAGAGGCTCAGTGTGCCATCTGTCCCGTATCCTCCTCTATGAAGTGTAAGCTCTCACCCAGGAGGGGTGCAGAGGGTGCCTCCAGGTGAGTGTCAGGGCATGGCCTTTGCTCCTCTCTGCACCGCTTGGGGCAGTTACAAGTATCAGTCACTTAAATTCCCGTCTCACCTGCCCTTTGGGAGCAGCCAGCCCTCCTGGCACCCTGACACACAGCCCAGCCGTACAACAAAATGCGTGAGGTGGTTGATCACAAGCAAATAGGGGATGTTGGCTTCTAGGGAGAAGATCAGAGCTCTGCTGCCAGGCTCACAGTGGTATTCATCCACTGCTGAGCCAAGCTGCCCAGCAAAGCTTCAGCCATGTGTGTCAACCACTACATCTGCTCTGTAGGGTTTTTTGAGCACCAGTTATGCCCCCCACACCAGCTGCCATGTCTTCCTTCCCTGCACACCATGCATTCCTTCCCTGAGTGCCTGCCTACCTGGGTCTACAGGAGCAATCCACCCAGGACATATTCACGAGTCCTGCTGCAAAACCCACGCGCCTTAAAAGCTGCTGTGGTTTGACAGTCAGCACAGATATGCCTAAATGGCTTTGAGCATCTGCATTTAGGTGGTAGAGCAAGTGAGAATATGACTTAATTTGGAAGAAAATCAGAGGGATCGAGTAGAAAATTATTGACGTACAAAGACTTATTACTGCTAGTGATGAAACATTCATGAAAAAAGACTTAAACATCAATGTGTCAAGCTTTTCTGCTAATCTAGGACACACCATTAGGATTTGCTGTAAACAGCTGTCAGCTTTTCCATCAACAATTTTCCTTCGCAATTACTGGTAGCACATCCATGACCAAATATTAACACCCCAGACGCCAGGGCAAAATAAAAGTTCTGTTATAACTGCATAGGAATTTTCCTACAGTCTTCCGAAAAGGAAACCAAGAGGCAGTATGTGCCCAGAATCAACAGGGGGTCTCGTTAAAAGAGCTGAGATTCCCTGAATCCCTGTGTTAATGATTTCTTAATTAACAGTCAGGAGCTTCATATTGCTGTCATATCAGGTTCACTAGAGGCCCCATTAGCAAAAAGCAAAATCCAGAATTTTTCAATATGTTGAGGAGTGAACTGGAAAAGACAGAGAAGAGGGGTCTAAAAAAGTCTTCCTCTGTCCTGCAGAAAAGCTTCCTTCAGCAAAGAAACAGGGGGGGAAAAAAAGCTTGTTCCTTCCATAACCCTTGGTGGCAAACATTGGTTTTGTCCAGAATAAATTAACATCAATAAATCAACATCATTAGAGGTAATTTAGATCGATTGCTAACAGCACCAGTTCAAATGAGTTTTTAAACCCACCTGAAATTTCTCTACTTGTACTCTGAGCCTGAATTAATCTTATGCTTCCCCAGCATGTCTGTGTGTTTAATTTGAAGTCAGGTATTACACAGAATTTGTGTGTCAGCACTTTGATTTTTTGGTAGTTTTCTCAGCCGGTAAGTCACTGTTTACTGGCTGCTTAATCTCCTCAGTGAAACAAAAGTCAGCTAGGAGATTGAACAGCACTTTTGCTTTGAGATATCCAATGAACTAAAGGACAGGGCCATCTCAGAGGGGCTGCCACATGGTTTAACATTAGGAAGCACCACCTAACCCAGTTCCATGTATATCAGCAGTTTCCATTTGAGGATTCCAGAAAACAGATAATCTGCTGCTGTAGTTTATTTCAGTGATCAGTCACATCTTCTGGTAAAAATAGCAGTGCATCCTAGGCTCAACAAAGGTCACAGAGAGAGCCAACCCAAGAAATTTGTGTCACATTTTGCATGCTTTGTGGTATGCATTTGTGAAAGCATTTTGATATGATCCAGCATTGTTAAGAGATTGTTGTACAGAGCAATACACTAAAAAGAATTAAATCTCTAAAATTCTGAGAGTTATAGAACCTTTTGAGAGGAAAAATAGAACTCTTGCTTAACAAATGGAGGGGATAGAGAAAACTGTATAGCTACAAAGTAATTTAACTGCAACCTTTAAATCTATGGCAAGTGTTGCCAGTGTTTAGAAAGATCTTTACAGCAAGCTGAGAAATGAAATCAGGTCTAGGGTTTGAGGGATTTTTAAGACAGTGTGAAAATTTTGCCCAACTTTCTGGAACAAATAACTCTTTACTGAATATATTCTATAAAACTCATAAGTGTATTCCCATCAATAAAAGTCTTTGTTGTAAGCCTAGCAATTAAAGATGCAAACTGAAAAAAGTGCACTCCAACTCCTTCATGTTAATGCTTGTGTGCTTGCAGTTATTTATGGATATGGAAATTCAGGTCAATTTGAAAAACTTCAAGATGAATCACTGGTGAAATTTTGCATGTGGCAGAGTCACTAACAGTAGCCAGGCCAGCACGTGATGATCAAAATCTTTGTTTTTCTAGGTAATGACAGTAAATACAGCTATCAACTGTTGTAATGTAACTGGATTCAGGAATACATTTTTACTGTACTTATTAAAGACCTGTTATACAAAGAGATAATCACACTTCACATAACAGAGAAAAAACTTATTATTTTATGGTGGCTGTTAAGAGACACAAAATTCATCCCTAAATTATATGTATTGCTTATATATATATATGCTTATAAACTAGGCTTACAGATGAACACTGGGGAATGAATTGCAGAAGAAGGAGTTTTAGAAGTTAAAGGTTATAAATTGAGTTGGTGATCAGAATTAATTCATAAGTTAAGGAAAGAACTATCACTTCAGGTAATTCTGAGCAATTTAAAACTGCAGCCTTCTGGAAATCTCTCAATTAACAGAGCAGTGGGAGAGGATTCCTGCTTGAAAATCTGTTGCAAAACCATGCAGTGACATATAATCAAATTATATGAATAATTCACTGTAAATACTTGCACTGCCTCTTTAGGTTAAAACTACCTCTTTAGATTAAAACAAATTTTAATTTCCACCCTTCATCATAGTATCCTTGTTGTAAAGATTCAGAGATACTTGATTGCCTTAAGCCTGCATTCCCACATCTTGTTCCTTCCCATCATTGCAGTGGATTAAGTCTCTTGTAGGAATGTTTTGCGTTGTTAATGATCCTTTTAGGCTGGTGAGAGTTGACTGTGATGTTTCAGATGTCCTGTGTGCTGGCAGTGCACTGACATGGCGGTGTGGGAAGAACCCGGCTGTGTTGCAAAACAGGACTGACAGAGCCATACCTTGCCTTGTCTCACTGGAGATTGGCACTTCTTGCTGTTGGCATTAAGGATGATTGTTTCTCTTGCGTGGCTGCCTGCATTAACACCCTGAGTACACACAAGGCAGTTCTCTCCCCCATTGCACCAAATGCGCCACTGGAAAACAAAAGGATTTTATGATTTTATTTTGAAAATTTCCTAGCGTAGAAGTCCATCCTTTGCTGGCAGACAAGTGCCTGTAAGTCACAGGGTCTGAGCATACTGGACAAGTGCCCCTGCATTTCTCGGCATCCTTGACATACAAATACTGAGGAGCAGCACTGGGTTCATGAAGCACGTTCACCAGCGGCAGGCCTGGCCCCAAAGGCCTCCTCCAGTGGCCTTTTTGATAGACACCAGGAGTTCCACTAACCCAGAACTCTATCCCCTCTTCTTCCCTTACAGAAAAACAGCTGGCTGGCTAAGGAGCCACTTCTCTGCATGTTGCAATAAGCAATTCCACACTGAGCTAATAAATTTTTGGGGTTTTTTTGTTCTCTGAATTCCTCTAGTTCTACTTTTTACCTTACTCCATAACCAGCTTTCTGAAATTGGGTAGGTGCATAATACCTTGAAACACAGGCATAATCTGTTGTGTGCAAGGTTGTCAAAGTCTTGTCAGAAGCAAACCCAACAAGGGTGAAGGCCTCTGTTTATCCTTCTTTCAGGAGAATAAAAAGAAAGTAAAAGCAGGGTTCAGGTGTGAGGCTTGGAGCGCCCTTTACTGGTAATAATAAATATTAATACCTAGTCTTTGGGAACACAATCCAATCTTAACTTTCTCCAGACTTAACTCTGGTGGCTGTCTTGTTTGTAGTAAACAGAACCCAGTGGAGCACTGCTGCTGACACCAAGACTTGCAGGGACAACTTTTGTGGTACTTTCACAGTCAAGCAGGTTACAGACCAGCTTTACAGGTGAGATGCACAGCTGTAACTTGATTTCAAGGAACATGCTGCACTGATATTAAGTTTAATCACACCACCTGCTCAGTGCCACTGCAAAAGCCAGAGCATCCAACCCCACATCAATGACTGATCACCTTTGTAGAAAGGAACCTCCCCAATTTACTCTCTGCCTGGGAAAAGGTACTACAGCTTAAATCTCACTGTTGCCTACATCCCATTTACAAAGATGAGAGGGGGATTTTCAACTAGGACTAGTTTTACTAAACTGATGAAGCCGGGACAAGACTCTGAGCTTGGACTTCTTCCACGGTACCATGGCAGCAACCATGTTCCCATATGGAGCAAAAGCTGGGAGCTGTTTCCTGGACACCTCTGACCAATGTAATGTCAAGTAAATAAAAGCTAAAAACAACTCTTAGAAGTTTCATATCCAATGTATCTACTGGCTAAAAGAAATCATACTGTGGTCGGGAGTGCAATTGTTTCTAAGTCACAGAAATATTCAGCAATGTGAGGTATTGTAACAAGAATAAATACAAAACTGTACCAGTCCATATGAATGTTAATAATAGAAGAAATTACAGGAGAATAAGAGAAACAAGTCAAGCTTCAAAATTCAGTAAACCTAGCATCTTAGCTCTAAATGTTTAATTCCCCTGATTTCATTGCCTTGCAACATTATCTCAGTTACAGCTTGCATTAATTTGCCAATCAATTAAAATATGAAGTGAAGCTATCATGGAAAATATTTTGGAGTTGAACTGAGAGGCTAAAGCAATTCTAATTTGAGGAGATATTTTCTAAATACATACCAGTAATTGGAACAAAATTGCCTGAAATTAAGCTTACATTGGATATTCTTCACAAGTTTGACTTGCTTTAAGAACAATTATCTTTTTTTTACTTTTTATGGTAATTATATAACTCTTCTGTAGCTATCATTTCAGTCAAAATAATCTCTGCATGAACACTGTTTAAAGAAGAAACATTTATAGTTATATTAACCTGTAAATCTAATTAGCAGTCTTTGCTTAAGGAAACCTGGAAGGTAAAGCCTTATCATATGCAAGTGGTAATTATCATTAACCCTGTGGGTCTTCAGACTCTTTAACACTTCAGTTCACCAGACACCACAACAACAGTGGCTTGAACAGCCTACTGATTTTTATAGCTCATGTTCTGTTAATTCACTTCCCTCCCCATGGTTCTTGCCCTTACAGACAGCAGTGACTCCCACAGATGCTTAAATTAAGTAATTGGCAATCAATACAACCTTCAACTATATCTGATTTTAAAAGTATTTTCTCACAATTCCTTCTGTATAGGCAGTGTCCCTAGTTGGGCCAGCCAAAGAGAGATATCATTTATTGTATTACATTTTGTCCTCCCATCAGTATGAAAATACACAGAAGAGGGAGGTGACTGACATGCACATCAGCTCTCTAACAACCCTGTCGGCATTAGCACAGCTATTAGTGCTGAATTGTAGGTATTGGTACAGTTTCACAGCAGAGGGTTCCTAGGAAATGGCAAAATGCAGAGATGAAAACTCTCAACTATCCAACCACATCATCCTTAAACTAAAAACCAGGAGTAATGAGAGTCCTCTCTCCGTAGTCATTGCATAAAATAGTGTTTCCAAAAGTGGTTCCTGTGTTAGTTCTTTGAATGCAGAGGGAATGATACCCTTATCCTATTTACAAAAGCTTACTGACGGGGATCATCAAGCATCTTGAGAGTATGTGTAAGACATTTTATCAGCAGAGAGCCAAATGAACGCAGTTTCTCCAAGAAGGATATGGCTTAACTCTGATGCTCACTGAGCAAGCAGGACTCCCATCATGAACATTACCAATGGTCCTATGACTTCTATCACTAAGTAGAGCCAGCACTAACCAGACAGTCAAAACAAGAACTTTGCTCCAGACTGTTTCTTCACATGGTATCTGTGAAGATGATATATGCATATGATGAAACCATATGAAAATCCTGGCACATCTAGCTGATGTTCGGGTACCAGAAGTATCACATCTGGCTTCCTCATAGAAGGAAGGTGCTGAAGGTACTGTGAACAATACAACAGGAGCACCTGAGGACCCCAGGTAACATGCAACTGTTGCTTTGCCTGGTACTTTAATTTGGTTTTGTAACATTTTCTGACACCCGCTAGCAGGACAAAACTATGCTGAAGGGGATGCATGAGATTTTCAGACTTCAAAATCATTGTTGAAAAACACATGGGATTCTTGTGTGTATTTATAATGCAACAAAAACCTCTCTAAAAATTAAAAATGCAATGCATTATGTATTGAAACACAGATGACTTCTGCTGGCAGTGTGACTAATTGCCACTCTCTGGCAGTTTTGCTCTGTTGAGTCAATGGAATACAAGAGATGACTTTCTTCCCATTTCCCTCCCTGAGCTTGCAGAGACGTAGTACACCTGCCTGTGCAGGGCAGGCACTGTGAAAGCAAGGAGCAACGGTGCTGGGATCATCTAATCAGAGTGAGACTGACAAGTGCTCTGCTGAAGGTGGGTACTGCTGTCACGGGTAATATTGGCCCTGCAGATCTGGCTGCAGCAAGCCTCTGTTTGAGATCCCCCCTTGCACAGCCTCTGCTGCACTCTGGCTGTTTGGGGTTTGACTCCTGAGGTGTCAGGATGTCAGGACCTGCCAGGCTAACGTGTTGGAACCCTGGATCTCTGCTTTTGGCAGACCAGCCCTGCTCTGCCCTGCTGGGTACAGGCCTGGGGACACAGACCTTATGGCACGACCATCACCGCATGTCCCTGGAGCCATGCTGAGCGCTGAAGCACCAAGCATTGTCTTGTCAACAAGGAAGAAGTAAACTCCTTTCAAGCACACAGCTGGTCTCCTTGCTGTCTGCTGTTGTGCAGAGTACTCGTTCCCATTCATCACTCAAGAATTTCTCATTTTAACTACAAAACCTACGTGTAATCCTTTGACCTACCTGCTTGTAAAATGTAATATTTCTAGACTAGAGCATTTTAGGCATCAGCAGGCTCCCAGTTTCAAGAGTCTAGGACAAAACACAGGTAAGAACACATTGTCCATACACAGTAAATAACCAAGAGAGATGAAGGTAATGAATATTCACCAAATACAACCTGACAGATCAGCCATTCTTTCCCTTTGATCTCTTTTAACTAACCAAAAAATTTCCTCTACCCAAATTTCAGCACCTATCTGTTGCCATTTGATTCAACAAACTGTATTAAGATAGTAGTGAATCTTAATAGTTGGCATTAATTGACAGTAGCAGTAGTCATGCTAAGGCCTGGTAGGCCGCATGTAACCTGCAGATGAACTCTTATAGCAGATTTTGTAATGTAAGCAGTGTAGTTAAGAGATAATCACTTATCTTAAGGAGTGTACCCATTTATCTAGGGAATGTACCTTTGGCAGAAACTTAAATGTCAGAGAGATTATAGTACCAGGTATTGAGAATGAAGTAAGAATTTGGTATGATGAAGAAATCATGTAAAGAAACATATAAAACCCCTGTGATTTTTCTGCGAGATGGGGCTCTGTCTTTGGACGCTAGTCCACAGGCTCCCGGGCCCTCAATAAAGCACCGCATAAACGACTTCGGTTGTTTGTGTCTTCTTCGGATCGGGCAACATATCTAATACAATATCTAGCACAAATATCTATTATACCTATGTGAGAAATCCTTGAATAACAGGGTTTATAAATTAAGAGGCTTACCTAACCTTATCTGTATCTGTCCTAAAAGAGCATCTCATTAATGCAGAATAATAATTCCAGCCCTAAATTTTGAACTAGGGAGAATTTTTAAGCTAAAGAGAAAATAATTCACAGAAAATGAGAAGCCATTACTTACACAGTGGAGCACCAAGTGGTACTCCTTTCTAAACTTCATTGCTTTTGGAAAAAAACATATACAAAGTGCATTGCCATCCATTAATCCTGCAGGGCAGCTAGTTGGAACAGCTGATTATACCTAGTAGAGGGAGTTACTGCCTTGAAAAAGACTGGGTTGGTTTTTTCCCAAGCTCCAGTATGGACTTCCAGCTCTGGAGTGACCAGAATAGCGTGCTTCAAGTTCTCAGACCAGTGGAGTCTGCTGGGTCTCATCTGATGCCTTGAATATACTTCTGGCTCCTGAGCTCCTGCACAGCATGAAACAAACATAACAAACCAACTCATCCCAGAACTTTTGAAAATATTAAACCAGCACTTTATTCCAGCTTTAGAATAGCTCATTGGATCTGCCTTTTCCCTGTCCAGAACATTTCTGTAGCATTTTTGACACGTCTGAGGCTTTGCTGGTCTGGTGTCACCCAAGAAAAAGTGAGGGGACACTTAACAGTCCCTTAGATGTTTCACATCCCCGTGGATGTGAAAATATCATAATGTAAATGTTTTTCTGCAAAGTATGTCAGATGTGGTTTACATGATAATAGGGGTGACACATTGTCTTGGAACTTTTTTCAGATTAACTCTGTAATTTTTATTCATCTCTTCACCAACATAAATATGCAATTTACATTTATATACTTCAAGTGAAAAATGAAATTGTATCTTTATGTTATAAATGTGTCATTCATACCTCCCAGGTAACAAGTTTTACTTGATTAGTCTATATTCAATGAATCTAGATCAGTGGAATTTAGACTTTCCAAACTAAAATTATAATCCATGAGGGTCTTTATCTTCAGTGCTGTCTTTAACCTCATCCTCGGGAGCATGTTTAAGCAACCCTCAGGAGGATAACAATAAGAGACAAAATAAAAGATAGTCAAATCCAGCACCAAACTCCTCAAACTGAAGTGTCAGCTTTGAGCAGCTGAAGCAGGGTTCTAGTGAGCATTGCTGGTCAGGAGCCCTAGGCACTGAAGTGCCAGCATGGTGGAAAAAGCATCTGACATTTGCTGAGAAAGGCAGAAGATTTACCTTCTCTGAGGTGTGCTCTAATAGGAGTTTTGAACCAAGATGTGCTCTCCCAGACATCAAAACTGGGCTGCATTATACATCTCTCCTCTGCCTTAGTCATTGCAGGGATTCAGCCTTGCTCTGCAGCTCAGCCACCAGCTCTCCCTTCCCTCAGAAAACAATGAACTTGTGCCAGGAACACAGAGGTGTCAGGGTTTAGGAATAGTAGTCTCCAATTCAGTACCCACACTAAAACCAGGCTCACTGCTTGTTCCAGTTGGAAGCACAAAAGGTAAAGGTCATGGGTTGAGGTAAGGACAATGTACTGGGAACACCAATGAGATAAGAAAATGAACAGTATCAATATTAATAAGAGAAGGAGCACCCTTCTCCCTGGAAACTACTGTGAGTCCCCTTTCCCTGCCATGGCAATTGATGAGGTCATACAAAAAAATCTGGGTCCCAGCCACACCCCCACAGTTAGGTCCTCTCCTGGCTACTGCAAAAAAATTTAACCCTGTCCTGGCTAAAATCAGGACAACAGGAAACAAAAATTTTATTAGAGGAGAGCAAAGAGTGGACTAGTACTGCAAGCAGACAAGAGCTGTTGAGGTTCAAACGAGCCCTGAGTGAGGGCAGCTGACCTGAGCCCAGCTGGGATGGCTCAACTATTTCCCAGCTGTGCCTGCTGGAGCAGCAATTAGGCTTCACTGGCTCAGTTTGCTCTTCTTGCTCTGGTTCCTACACAACCATCCCCTCTGCAGAGGATGGAGTTGATGATGGTTGTAAGGTGGGCCTCTGCTGTCCTGTGGGATGGGGAGGCTGATAGCCATGGAGACTGAAGGATTGGGGAAGACAGAGGGGAACAGCCCAGTCTGGAATGAATATCAGGAGGGATTCAGTGGCTGAAAGAGAAGTTGTGTCCCTGTGGCAGCAATTCTCCCCTTTCTCTTCAAGAGACAGAAGGTAAGTACTGCCTGCTGCTATGATCCTTATTTAAAACACTCAAGTCAAGGCTGAAAATAATCTTCTCTGACTGCAGTAAATTCATGTTGTTTGTCACTATGTCTGTTGGTACTCCGTAGTTTTAGATGCCAGCACTAATGATTTGCAATGTTCAATAATGTACGAGAGGGCTCTGTTTTTGGTAGCTGCCTGATCTCTCACAGGATGAAGTTACAAAAGTAGATGATAAACAGTTGGGGGATCCAGAGATTTTCTGCTGCTGCAGGGCAGAAACCAATTCTTTTCAGGCTTTACTAGTAATAGGGATAGAATAAATTGACTGTACTCAGATCAAATCATGTTAGATTTATAGGCAGGAGTTGGGATTTAATAAAAAATCGAGTGTTTTAGAAATATTATGTTTTTCTCAAAAACATCCAAACAAACCCAAATCAAAAATCCTCTGGTTTGAAATAAAGAGGTGGTAAGAACTACTTCTCTGAGTCTGACAATCTTGAAACCAAAGCCACCTGGGAGCACTCAAAGCTGTGAACTTAATGGTGTGAAAGCCAAGAGACTGTCTCGAATTTACAGTATTGTAGCAATCAAGTCTGAACCCTCTTAAAACTCCCATGACAGTCAAAGAGTTCTGGGTCTTGGCTCCTTTCCATTTTGAATGTGGATATTTGCAGTGCAGGTGCTTCAGTGACAGTTCTCAGTTTGCATTAAAGTGGCTGGGGAGCAGCCTTTTCAGTGGACACTTTTGTGGTTTTGTTATCTTTATTTAAAAGAGCTGCAGCTCACAACTGGAAAGCCTGGCAATGCCTGAGGCTTAATCTGATATTAATTTTCCCAAGAGCACAGCAGATGTGCAATCTGAAGAACCTTTTCCCACAGTTTTTTACGGAGTGGCCTTCTGGGCTTTGACTTGTTTTTGGGCAACCAGGAGAAGAGTAGGAGGAACTGAAGGGGTGCTTGTGGCTTAAAATGGAATCATTTAATTTATGACCCCTTTGGAAAGCAACAGCTCTGTGTGCATGGTGCTGTTATTTCCCCCTTGACGTTTCAATAAAATCCATTGTGAGCTGCATCTTGGTCATAAGCTGGAGGCAGGGCGCTAAGACACAGCCCAGCTGGGCCTTTGCAAAGGAAGAATTTCTGCTGAAGGGCTGTCTGACGCTGTGGGTCCCAGGTGAAAAGGAGACCCTCAAACTACCTAGTCTTGTCCAGCTGAGCTGGGCATTGCACAAGGCTGCTGAGTTCCCCAGGCTTTGGTCTGATACTGCCTTGAGATGCCTGCCTCCCTCCTAGGAGTGTCCCTATGGCAGAGATCTGGCTTCCTGGAAGAGAAAGTGCTTGAGGCAAGTGCTTGACTGAAATGCAATCTTAGTTTCATTCTACATTAGCACAGTGTATGTCTATCAGTTTGATACTGAAACACAGAACTGGCAATGTAGAGGCTGGAGTAGGAATTGAGGCTTTCATTCAGATTTTATACTTTCATTATCTTGCTCATAGAGACTTTCTCAAAACCTGAAAGTGTTTTAGTTTTTTTTGTTCGGTTGGTTGGTTTTTTTGTACTGCCATCCCTCTTATATAATCCTGAGTCATTTCCAGAGGAGTGACTGTGTCTGGGAGCTCTGAGTGCACCTGGAATGCCTGAGGGAGAGCCAGCTGGAAGATCATGCCTCACTGTCACTAGTGGGGAAATACACGTATGTGACGTAGCCAGCCACCAGCTGGGTGGCTTTGCAGCTCTTGAGGACAAAGGGTTCTCAAGAACCCTTTAAATAAATCTGAGTTAAGCTCTCCATACCAAATACAAATGGGCATATGAAAATTATACCAGCAATTTTGTAACTTTGGCAACTGGCACTTTTGGATGCTGCCTCGTTCCCAATATACACTGATGCTCAGGATCTGCTCTAGTGAAAAGGAAGGCAAAGACTTTCCATGAGTAAAGAACAAGAAGGACAAGGGCTGAAAAGTTGTTGTTTCCTGCTCTATGAAGTGAGGAAGGCAAGGTGAAAGAGATCTACTAGAAAGCTGGTGCAGTAATTCAAATATCTGGAGAAAGAGCTGCCTGCCTCTTTCTAGGAAGCACTTCATTGACCAATGTGATTTTTTCATACTTTACTAATTTTTAACTGTGTACAAAGGCTTATTTGTAGCATAAAGCCTTCCTATAGTCTATATAGAAAAGTTTTTAATCTTAAGACATTTTCACAGCCTCATGGAGTGGTTGAGGTTGGACTTCTGGAGGTCATCTTATCCAACATCCCCTCCCCACTCAAGCAGTGCCACCCAGAACTAGTTACTTGTACAGCTTTTAATATCTCCAGGGACGGAGACTTCACAACCTTTTTGAGCAGCCTCTACCAGCACTTGGAGACTCTCAAAATAATGATTTTTTTTCCTGGTATTCTGAGGGAATCTCTTGTGTTTCAGCTTGTGCCCATTGATCTTTGTGATGTCACTGAGCATCAGTGAAAACAACCTGCCTCTGTCCTCTTGTACCCTCTCATCAGGTATTTATATACATTAGTGCCCTTCTCCTCAAGGCTGAACAATCCCAGCTCTCTGTGTTTCCTTGTAGGAGAGATGCTCCAGACCTTTAATTATCTTGGTGCTCTTTGGTAGTACACAGTTAAAAAAGCCACCATGGACGGCAACCTGAACTTCTGAGTCAGCTTATGTACATGATACAAACTAGGGAGTAGTTAACTTAGAAAAGGACTAGTAAAGAGGGTTTTAAATCTATGCAGACAAGAAGGGATTGTTTAGTGGACAGTAGTAGACTCTTGGCTGATGTGGGATTAATTTTTTTCTGTGGAATGGCTGAACTCTTCCGTCTATGCATTTGATGGATTTTCGGTTTAGGTTTTGTTTTTTGAATGAATTGATTTCTCCCAGAAGTTGTTTCTATTAGGAAAGAATGCTTGTTGGTTGTTGATGTTGAGAGGGATGACTGTTTCATCATTTAAATGTAGTTTATATTTATATATTTTAATGGCATAAGGGAGTTCATGAAAATGGGCTGTAGGAAAGTAGCTAGTTGAAAATTTTGTTAAATTTAGCAAAGTCTTAAATTACTATCAGTCATTTCTTTAAGTTGCTTGGTTAAGCCTTTACCTAGTTGCTCACTATATGATTAAGTGCTTATCCGTGAAATATCCTGTAAATGCTTTGACAGAGATTGCTCACCCTGGACAGCAGTATGAAGAAAGATAGAGGTCATAATTACTGTCAAACATCCATCTACAGTTTCAGCATAAGAAAAAAACTGGAAATACAAAGCTTCTGAGATTAATTCCTTAAGAAAATCTTTTCAGTGCCACCAATTTTGGAGAGGACACCAGGAATATGAATGCACTGCCAATGAGAAGGGGATCATTAACAGGTATAAACACTCACAGGGTTTTACGAAAGATAGGGCAAAGTGTGTAAAAAGCTGAGGGCTAAAGCACACCACAAGCAGATTAGTATTGCGTTCTTTAGGCTTTTCTTGTTTCAACTTTTTTTTTTTTCCCCTGACATGAACACATCTATACTGTGATATGAATCTTAACTTCTGGATGCTGGCTGCCTTCTGGCAAGGGTACAGTGTTTGAGAACCACGGTTTTAGAGTCTGGGTCCTACAAGATTATTTGATCTTGTCAGTATAGTTCTTGGTGTAGGCTTTTTGTACGTTTGTTCGGTTTTGGTTTTTTAAAATTATTTCCATGCAAATGCTTTAAGTTGAGAAATTCAATACCTAAGAAATTAATTTACCATTAAGAAGTCCAGTGCCCTTACAGGAGACCTGCAGCCACAGACAGCAAGTTCTTAATGCCTAAGTAGCCAGGACCCACAGCTGGCCTGTAGGTCTGCTTTTGGAGTCCTTGCAAAAAGCATCTCTGAGAAGTCTGCCCCTCTAATGCCATATCAGTGCCATTGATTTACCTTAAGTTCAGCTTGATTTTTTTTTTCTTTTTCTTAGAGATCCTATTTTTTTTTCTTGTCTGCTGACAACAAAGGCAAATTTCTGGCCTAGAATGTATTTCACTATTCACTGGCAATCTAATTTCTTAAAATCTGTCTTTTGCTGACACCTTTGCAGATACATTAGTTTTAAATCTGCTTAAGCCTATTGCAAATGTCATAGGGAGACAGTGGAATGGCAAATCTGTTATTTGGCTCTAACTAAAGGTATGTGCATTATAATACAGTGCTGGTGAAATACCAGAGGGAAGGAGGGGGAGTCATTTCAAGGCACACATTCAGACTGGCACAGAGTGAGTGTGTTCTGCCCTTTGTGCACTGCAGGAGAGATGAAGTGGAAGGAGAGGCCATCTATTCCCAAAACATTTTTTAGGGCTTCTTGGGGAAGAAGGATAGCAGTAAGGAAACTTCTAGAAAAACTCACTATTTCAGTGCATCTTGAAACTCCTTGTTGTAGTTCTAAAATGAGTAGTTTATCAGCTGTACTAACATGTATATTAAATTTGCCTTCACCCTGCCAAATCAAGGTGTTTGGGGAACTGAAAGGGCAATTAATTCCATGGCAGACCCTGTGCTTATATGTATAAAAGACGGTTTGTGATAACACAAAGATGTTTTTTACAAGTCTGTGCTCACAGGGATGTAAATACTGATTGTATTGACATTTTTGTATTTGTATTTCAGTAACTGAGAGATAAATTTTTAATGCAGATTCAGTTCCTATATGGCACTCTAAATACTAAGCTGAAGGCTAAACAAATGTTTGCAATCTTCAACCAAGCAACTTCAATGGTGATGTGGGAATAGGTAATTGGCCAAATTATTTACTGACTTTGCTATGAATGCTTATTCGGCGCTTGCTTCCCTGGAGCTAAAGCAGGAGATAATTGCCCCAGCCTTCAGTCTCTGCTCTTTCTCAAGCTCTAAGATAAGAGCACATTTCTAAGGTGATTATTACTTAATTACTGCCATTATGCTGCTAATACCCACCAGATAAACACAGCTTTCCTTTTTGAGTGTTGCCGAACTAGAATATTAAGTGGTCCCAGGCTGGGGATGGGGAGCCTGAACTGGGATATCCCCCTTCCCGCTTTGCTCCTCGGTGGGGAGGACAAGGCCTTGGAGAGCCTGATGGGGTGCAAGCCTCCAGGGGCCAGTAGTGCCCCTCCTGAGAGGGGAGACTGTCCCTGATGGGGAGGGGCGAGCTCCAGGGAGATGCCAAGGCAGGTGGTGTGGGAGCCAGCTGTGATTTCTGGGTTTTTTTACATTTTATTTTTCATAAATGTTTATTAAACTTTCACTGGTTTAATTCTGTCCTTTTATACACCAGCGTGTGTATATATATATATAAAAGTATAATATACTATATGTGTGTATATATACAACCGAAATAATGCCATGTTATCATCTTTGCTGTTGCTACTTGAGGCACTTCTTATTGAAAGGGCAGTCCTCAGGACCGATTTTTTACATCTGTTTCATTACAGTATTAATATTTTTGATTTTTTGCCTTGTCATTTCTGCCAGTCTAGAAAGGGAGGTAGATGGGTGTGGAATATCTTGGTTTTAATCCCATCATGTAATCTAACTTTTTGCTGGGTAGATTTTGTTTGAGAGGGGCATAATACCACTATTAGAAACTAGGGGGAAAAAAAACCTCTTTTTCTTAAGCATCTATTTATATCAGCTATCCAAGCAAAAACAGATTAAGAAAAAATACTCTTATTAACTAAACTGCCATATTTTATCCAGTCTCTGTGGAAACAGATGTGCTATAAACTTTTCTTTCCTTTGCAACTGGGTTAAATGCTAATAAATAAATGCAGTGACTGCAGACAAGGCTGACAGGCTTAAGCTTCTGTATGTGATGTATGAAAACATCTTGTGATGTTTTTTCAAAGATCCTTGAAAGGTGTGATGGATTTTTTTTTTCTCAGTTAGTTTATATTAACCTTAAAGAGCCCTAAAATCATCAGTGTCAAAAAGAGATGAGATTTGAGGGTGTTTTGTAATCAGCCTTTAAGAAGCGTAACTTAGTTGTGTGTAATGACATTGTCCCATTTATCAGGTTGTTATTTTAAGTAAAACTTTCCAAGAAGCTTTCAGTGGGAGCCTTGCTTTGGGCAGAGAAATGGAAAGTCTACTGGTTTTGTCCACTCACTAGTCATTTCTAAGGTACAGGAGATGCCATAAATAATGAAGTGAGCAACAACATTGACAAGCTTATATAACTTTTAATTAAAACACTAGGTGTGGTTTGGTTTTCTGGCTTTTTAATGTTCAAAGGCTGACTGTCTCTGGACATGTGAATGAAAGTAGTCAATCAAACCCACATATGAGTCACATATGAAAATGCCTGAGAAATCAAGGCATTCTTCTGCAAGAAGAGCAGCTAAATGAAAAGTGGCATGTTAGGAAATATTTATCTCCTAATCCCATTTTTCTAAATAGTGTTACAAGTACTGTGATTTGCAGGAAAAGGGAACCAAACTGCCTGAAGTAACCAGAATGTGAACAGTTATCAGAAGAATTTCTTTGCCAAATGCTACCAAGCTCTGAGTTAAGTGGGTTAGCCTGGAAATCAGAAGCCTCACCTATCATCTACTGCCTTTTCCATGGATGGTTGTGTGTTGTCCCAAGGCAGAGTATGCTGGCAGCAAAGGGAGGGCGTCCTAACAAAACTAATCTGCAGATCAAAGGGAGTGACTGTTCCCTTTTATCTGGGGACACTGGGGCTGAGGTGCTGACTCCAGGTTTGGATACCCAGTTCAGCCCCTTGCCACCAAACGGGTAGCACAATCTGCACTTTGAGAAACCAGATGAGTTTGAAAGTCAAAATAATTCTCTTCTGTTGAAGCTATCACTAAGCTATTTCCTGTCACAGCAAGCAAGCAGACATTTTTGGGAAGAAGAAATTCCAAGTCTAGGCAGCAGACTGTGGTATATCTTTGTGTATAAAGTCTGGCTCTATTTCATAATAAACTCAACTGCTATCCTGATAGTTTACTGTCATTTCACTGGTTTTACTTTTCACCTGCAAGCATCACCTTTGCAGGAACTGGGATTTAGGGGATGAAATAACACTGTTATTCTGCTCATGTTTCAGTCACTTGGGTTTTCTATTTCTTCACATCTGTATTTTTATAGAAAATTGATAAGTGCTGTAATTATAGTCTGTTGAAAGCAAGTAGGTCAGAGCTGCATTTTCCATTCCAGAGGGGCTGCTGGCATCAGAGAGAGAAATACAGCTGGATGTTTTTACTTGTCTGGGTGTTGAGGCCATTTGTTAGACTTCTCACAACTGCTCACCAAAATACTTTCAGAAGTACTAAACAAAATCAACCAAACCATCTGCGTTTAAAAGGTCCTTTACTCATGAATTGCAATTCTCTGGCAAAAGATTTTTTCAGGCCAACATGCAAGAATTATACTAATTGTTGAGGGAAAATTTCTTTAGACTGTACTGGTGATAATTTCTTCATGTAAATGACTGAGAATCTGGTGAAAGGAAAGATCTTGCTGGACCTGCTATTCACAAAGGAAGAATGGATAAGGGATGTGAAGGTTAAGGGTTGCTGTAGCTACAGTGACCATGAGATGACAGTGCTCAGCATTCCAAAGGGATTAAGGCAAAAAACAGGATCGCATTCCTGGGCCTCAGGAGAGCAGGCTTCAGCCTGTTTGGGGACTAAGGAGAATGCAAATATACTGCCCAGTTCTGCAGGGACAGGGATAGGAAAGCCAAAGCCTGATAAGGGATACAAAAGGTGCAAAGAAGGACTTGGAGTACAGAAGCAGAAAAAAGCAGGCTGGGGAAAACATGAGCCCACTGGTGAAGAGGACCTGGTGACAAAAGTGCACAGGAATGTCTGAGGTACTGAATCCCATCTTTATCTCTGTCTTTAGTAGTAAGACTGGCCAGAAGTCTGGAGCAAGGGAGATGTCCTCCTCCTTGGTGGAGAAGAATCAGATTAGGGAACACTTAAGCTAACTGGATGTACTGAACAAACTGCCCATGGGATGCATTGAGACATACCCAGGAGTGCTGTGAGAAGTGGCTGATATCATTGTAAGACTGCGGATAATTACCTTTGGAAGGTCATGGGAAACAAAGGAAGATACTGAGGAC
The DNA here is from genome assembly GCA_013390105.1 of Tichodroma muraria. Taxonomy (NCBI): domain Eukaryota; kingdom Metazoa; phylum Chordata; class Aves; order Passeriformes; family Sittidae; genus Tichodroma; species Tichodroma muraria. Next base: position 43,376 of record WAAG01026039.1, on the reverse strand, counting down.
TGGAAGAAGGTAAATATCACTTTGATCTTCAAGAGTGAGGATCTAGGCAACCCTTAACTTTGCTTACTTCTGTTTGCATTTAAATCAGTGATGTGGATTGTCCGAGGCAGTTATTACTCTATCTTCCATCTATTCATTTATTAATGTATACAATTTCATTTGTGGGCAAGTGATCTCTCCTGTCCTTAACTCATGAGGTTTCATTATATTTTTGCTTCCAGGTCCAGTTGAGGAAGGGAGTGATGGAAAGGCTTTGGTGGGCACCAGGCATCCAATCTCAGGGTCTACCCATCTCAGTCAGAAAACCAGACATTTTCAATGTTTATCTGACTGCATAAAGATAGCCACTAACAAGAACATGAATAGTTAATCTGCAAATAGAGATTCAGAGATTACAATGAGAGAGGACAGATAGCAGAGTATACATGCTGAAGTGGTGAGTTTTTTCATTTTTTTTTTCCTGTCCAATGTACTCAAGACTAGCACAGCTAGTAATTCTATGCAACTCTCCTGGATTCTCACTTTCAACAAACATACTAACGTGGAACAGGTTTCAATTTAAATGCTACCTTTGTGTTGGCTGCAGGGCTGAGATGCCTGGGAAAATGAGCTGAGCCAGCCCACTCCTAGTGTCTCAGAGGTGTTTAGAAAAGCAGCTGATGAAAACACTACCTACCCCTTCTGAAGATGGCTGCTGCACTTGCATGCAGCTGCTCTTTCTTATGTATAAATTTAAGTTATAAGGATAATTTTTTAATTATCCTTAATTTTTATCCTAAAAATTTTTTGTAATTTTTGCTGGCACATCATGAAAGTGGCACTAAAGACAGAAGATACATACCCAAAGCTGTGCGAGCCAAGAATGATTTCACCTTTTCCAGCCTCAAGAATATTGTCTGAGGAACACAGCAGCTGATGATTAGTGAGAGCTTTTTTGCTTCTAAAATGCAAGACATTTCTTCCTGCTCAAGTATTCTTTCCCCCTCTAAAAGTTGTTTGGTTTTTTTTCATACCCCACTGTTATTAATTTACACCTTGCCAGGATTTGTAAGACTGATTTTATTGCTGTTGCTGTGGGAACAGAATTATCAGCCATATGGCATGACATCTTCATTTCTGCGTGACAAGACAGGATCCATTTTTCAGTTTTGCAGTGCTGCAAAAAAAATGCCTTCATGAAGGCTTTTCTTAGGGTAACTCCATATTAGAGAACAAAACATATATATATATACATACTAAGATGATTGTTTCACTGTGAAAGTTCCCCTGAAGATGAAGCCCCAATAGCAGAAGGATTTCACCCTCTGATTTTAATTAGATGCATCAATCTTGCATCTTCTCTGAGAAAATGAACTGACATGTTAATAATACACCTTAAGGGTGTTTTCTAATGAGAATTTAAACTGATATGCTATCAACCAATGACATCTATTCTGGGCTGTGCAGGAGCAGTGTCCTACAGCATAGATGTATATTTTGGACTGAGACATAACCCTCCTCATGAAAAGTATCAGGTAGGCTTTATTTGGCCTGATAAAATAACAAGATAATAAAAATAACCAGCACAAGAAGCTGCTTAAAGGTAAAGGTTGGGTGGAGAAGGGAGGGAGTGCTCACCATTGCATTGTGCATGGAGGACCAGAGGCAGCCACACACTGTCCCCAACACCCTTGAGAAAAACCCAGTGGCTGGTGAGAACTGGGTGCCGTTCTGTTGCCCCTGTCAAGGGCCAGGACCTTTGTGGCACGGCACTGAAGGATGATTTTTAAAGCCGAGTACCTTCCTTACAGGTGGCAATCACAGAACTCTGGCACCTGCTACCTTGGCAGCTGAGGTACAGAGGATGCAACTCGTAGATAGGAGCACTTTCATAAATTATTCCCAAAGTCAGGCCCTGGTACTGATCCATACATCTCTCTTCTGCTGCCTCCTACTCCACAAACATATAACTAAAATGTTTAGTTTTTTTTAAAATGGGAGGTTGTGTGGTTTAATACATGCTTTAATCTAGTAGTCTCTTCCTCTTAAGACACATTTATTACTCTAAATACAGAACTTAATTTGACTTGATATATTACTATTTCTGTAGTTAAATTCCTTGCTAACTGCTGAATCACTTAAATAATGGTATTTCCCTACAACTCACTTGTTAACCATCCTTTCACAAAATGAGGGAAAAGGTCATCACTTTGACACTTATGTTTGACACTTGTTAGAGTTTAAAAAAAAACCCAAACAAAACCCAACAACTAAACATGAAATCAGTGCCAACTGTTATCATAAGGAAACAGAATTGTTAGGGCTTTGGCCTTTTTTTCTCCTTAAAGTGCAGCAATTCCAACACAGTCATTAATATAATTTGCATTAATGCAAATACCTGAAACCAGCACAAGGTAGAAAATACACTTTCTGACTGAATACCTAATGCTGTGGTTCAGCTGAGCATGTTGACTAAAAGCCACCAAAATCCTGAAGACTAATTTACAGTTCTATTTGACAGGGCTTCATGCATTATTGCTGTTCTGTAATACAAATACAGAACATAAAAAAACAAACAAAAAACCAAAACAAACAAACAAACAAAAAACCAAAACAAAAAAAACACAAAAAAAACCCACCAGTCTGCTTCTCAGTGATCAGATTTCCTATCTGTCATGAAACTGAGAAGGGCTCCAGACTAAAATCACTGAAGATGGAAAACGAGAAAATATGCAAGATTTATGAAGAAAACACCACTGCTTAATCTCATTTATATAAACTCAAACCACACAGAGAAAAAGCCAGGACATAGAAATTGACTATCACAGCTCGCTCACGTTAATCTTCAGAATGCAATTTTCAGCATTTAGCAATGCCAGGACCACAAAATTTGGAAGAACTCCATACTCTTTCTTATGTTACTGCAATATATTCCTTTTATTTATTATTGTCTCAGAGGAAGAATGTTACAATGTAGTGTCTGAAGCAGCATTTACTTGGCAGCAGAGGACAAAGGATGCATACAAACACAGGCAGAAAAACAACTTTATACATAACCTCATACTCAGAACAAAAATAAAACTCACCAAATTCACTACTGATTTCTTTTTATACTTATGTGGGAATATTTTTAAAGATTCTTTGCCTAGAGAATTATGGCGCTTGATAAAAGCCAAGTACTTTGTAGAGAACAGAATATAAAGCTATTTCCAATACTACTTATGAAGATAGGTCTGAGGTAGAAAGGTGGTCATGGCTTTCCACTTCTGTAAAATGTGGGTTTTTTTCTTCTCAGAATAGCTACATTACATTTTAATAGGAGCCAGCATCTTCTCACCTTGACAGCTTTGCTCCACTTGCTCAAGACTAATACTAAGCCTCTGAAAAAGCTCTGTAGAAATGCTAAGTCCTACATCACCTTTGAGAAGTAAGCACTATCATCCCCATTTTACAGATGGGAAAACAGAGGCAGAGTGGTTAAATAATTTGCCAAAGGGTTCAGAAAGAACTGGCACTGGTGCCAACAGCAGAAGGTGGTCAATACTGTGCCTGAATCACTCCTTGAGCAGCAGCAGTTCAGGAGTAAATACTGTGGGTGCAGGACAGTCTGGTTGGCAAAACTTCACAAAGCCACTAGAAATTCCTGACTTGCTCTTTTACTGTCCCCTAGCATTGTTTTAGTAGCAGTAGAGAATTTTACACCTCTTTCAATACCATTTTAAGATAAGGATTTTTTTCCTTCAGTAATAATTAAGAACAACACAGCTTTGTTTCTCTTTACTACACAGGAAAGATATTGCATGCAGTTTTACCAATTAAAGGTATGTTCTAGAATAAAAGCAAGTGTCCATGCAGCATTGTAAACTCTGTGAAGGCATTAAAATCTCTTACTATAATCCTCAAACTAGAGGTCAGATGATCAGTGACGTAATTTCCCATCATTATCCTTATCAAAAGTAATAAAATAAATAAATTATTTTGAAGATAAGGATGATCTGCAAGATTACAATGCCAAATGATGGTATCTAAGTGCACTGCAGTTCTGGAGAAACTTTTGTTGCTAATAGTATTGGAAAGGGCTTTCTAATTGTCTCTTCATTTCCAAGAGGCAGACAAAAGAAAGAGATCTCACAGAAATGTGCTTTACTTCGTAGACTGTAAATTCCAAAACTTGAAGCAAGTTTGGCCCAGCAGGGAACAGCAAAGCTTTGTCTCTGAACAAAGTTGGGAAGGATTACACTAACTCAGTTCTTACTAAAACCAACTTAAGCTATCATATAAGTCCTCTTTTTAGCTATCTCCTGATTCAAAGTAAAGTAAAGCTTAAAAAAATAATCCTCCAAATGGAGTGTTGGCTGGAAATAATAAGGAATTTAAAAATACCACTTAGGTACATGAGGATTATGACTTGAAATGAGAGTTTACCTTGTTTAATAGAATTAAAATACTGTATTTTGCACCTAATGACAATTGTTGTTAACCAGTAACAATAATGCAGATTATCGGAACTTTGTATGTCAATGCTGAAAACAATGCAAGGATATTCTGAAATCTGTGTGGTCAGATGGTTAGCATACAAATAATCAGTACAGAATATTACATGTGTGAGAATATAACTAAGGGTACTTTACAATGCAAAAGCAAAGAGCTGAAAGGAATGTATAAATGCAACGTTTTGCTCCAAACTCCCTATGCAGTTCTCTTTACGATTATCAAAAAGAACATATATAAAGCCCCTGCCCCTTTTCCCCTGGCTGTATATTTATACAAATCAGTGACAAATATTCCACTGCTCGTTAATTTACAGTTGCATAGAAAGGGAAGAAGGAAAAAAAAAAAAGAAAAAGATACTATAAAAACAACATCCTCGTCTTTGGGTATTCAGTGTTGCACTGTTTCAAGTAGAACACGCGGTCGGAGCGCACGGCGTGTCCCGGGGTCCCGTGCAGGTGTCTGATGAGGCGGAACGCGCGGCCGGCGGGCTGCAGGACAGGGCTGCACTGCACGCCAGGAAGCACTGGATGACACCCCAGCGAACACTTCACATGGCCTGGCGTGAGGAGAAACAACACCAGCACCACGTGTTAGCACACACAGGAGCTTCTAACTGCTCCGGAGTGCAGGAGTGCACTCCGCTAACTCAGCTAACGCTAACTCAGCTCAGGAGTGTGACGCCATCCTACAAAACCCCTGCATTTTAGAAATTCACATGTGTTGGCCTGAGACTCAGCAAATGACTGAGACATATAGTTAAGAGAAATCTAAGTTTACAACACTGCAGTGTTTAAAGTCCCACCTTGTTGAAGTGGCTGCCTATTCAGTGCAGATGGCTTAGTCTAATGCCTAGGGTGCTGTGTGGCTCCTGATCCTTCTGCACCGGTGCCCACAGCTCCTGAAAGTGGAGCTATGGGCACCACGGCATCTTTGCAAGGACCAGCTTTGATCTTGCGAGATGATGCAGGCTTGAAACTCATTGGTCCAGATAAGTGCAAGCTGGTTCCATCTGGATAGCAACACAGACCTGCAGAACCATAGTACCTGTGGCAGTGCCTGACCTAGTAGAAATTTTCTATTACCTATGATATTCTGGAATCTGGCCTTTCTATTGTATCAGTTTAGCTTCAAAACAGACCTCTACGGAAAAAATATAGACAAAAACCACCCCAGCCCCTTTGCTTTAATGGAACTTTTCACTTGCTTTACTTTGTTTCCAATGGCTATGGAAGTATGTAAACATGTCTCATACCTGTGGTCTGCCAGTGAAACTTGCTGCAAATAGAAAAAAAAAAGGTTAGAAATTTACATGATTCTGCATTTTGACAGTTTAAAAACAAAGCTATTATCAGGGATATACATACTACAGCAGAAAAAAAAGACTTACCTTTAAAAGACTAAACAATGAACTAGAAATGTGTTGGAACAGTTTAATTCTTCATAAACTTACTTTTAACAAATTTATAGCATTATAATGATGCAGTTAATATGAATTATTTCATTTTCACCATTTGTAGCCATAGAAACCCCTGAGTGATGTATTACAGTACGATCTGTTTAAAATACTCAGTTCTGGACATCACTCAGTTGCACAGACAAGACCTCTGCACAGCATTGTACACCTGCCTACTTCTGAGGACCAATGACAAAAATAAGGAAGGAAAAAGGAGCATTATATCGATATCAGTGGATCTGAAGGACAAAACAAACCACAAAAAACCCCAACAAACCACAAAACATCAAAATCCACCATTAAAAGCATTGCTGGTCTTACTATATGAAAAATTGCTTCATAAGGGATATTTGACATAAATAGAAAGGTTTCAAGATGAATTATAACCTGAACCCATGAAAACAAATAAAGCAAGTAAGACAGCTATCTCTGTTAAAGAGTCAAAATGGGATAAAAATTATCTGCATAAGTCTCAGATGCTAGTAACTCCTTGATGGAGGCTGTGGCCATGGCGGAAGAGACAAGTAAATATGAGGTTGTGAAGGAAGTGTTTTACTTTTTTTTTTTTTTTTTTTAAAAATAATTGGACATGAGTGTTGCACATGAGGGCTGTTTTGATAAAACTGAGCTTGGGTGTAACAAAGAGGCTAAGGATGTTATTCTTTAAGATTAGGAATACTGGGATGTCTAGAGGGTCCGTGGAATCTACACCATTTAAAGTTTTACAGAACAGATTTGACAATTGTCTGGCCAGGAAGACAGATCCCTCTCAAATGGCCACAGGAAAAGATGATGGACATAAATGTCTTAGAAGCCTGGAAGGAGGATTATTAGTCTGGTCGTCCCAACAAGGTGCATTAGACTGAGTTTTGCTAAGGAAGACCATGACAGACCATCTAAGATATGAATCTGACAGTTAAAAAAATTTACTCCCAAGTGAAGGATGTTGTAGAATGAATGAGAGCAAACATAAGTAATACCTACTGCTTGGGGGCAAGGTGGTTTAGCCTGAAAATGGGGAAAAATCACATGAATTTGGAACTCTGCCTTCTTTTAATCTTAAATGCTCAGATAGACTTCACAACACGAAGAGGCTGTGGTTTTTTGCAGTGTTCTCCTGTCTCATTCAAGGTGTTTGTTCATGGAATCAGATAATTTTTTTCTCTTTTCCAGTCCTGGAGAACAGCCACCATTACCAAGCTTGTCCTGGCACAATGCAATTTGCTTTATATTCATTTGGGCCAAATGACCATGTAGCTGTACAATCACATAGCAGGACAGTAATTTGCAAAACCAAGAACAAATGCTTGAATTGCATTTTATACTGATTTGTATACACTTACACCCTCGGGGTGTGCTGAGCAGCTCCACTAGCTGTTGACTTCAAATGAGATGCTCCTTAGAATCAAATACTTAATTTGCAGAACAAGGGGCTCTGAATTGTTAAGTCCTCAAAAATCAAAAAGGACAGCTGAAACAAGACCTTTTTTGCTAGAACCTAATTTGCTTTTTCAAAAAAAGCAAGGTACATCTTCTGTGATGGTTTGTCACAGCCAAACAATGTATGGTCAAGAGATAAAAGGGATATTTTAACAGGGTTCACAGAGTTTACAAAATAGGAGAGTTGAGTCTCGATGCTTTTAAAAGGATTGGGCATAAACAGCCACTCTCTGACTTCTGCCTTTTAAAACTGACCATTATTATTACATTTAATTTGAAACTTTCAACAGTTTTGAGAATATATCAAAATTTTCACTACTGTTTGTCCAAGGCAAAAGAGCTGAAATACATATAGAGAGAGATGTCTATATGTACAAATGTATTTTACAAAACCCACCAAAATACACGAGACAGCTCCTCACTTTTGCAAGTGCAGTGACACTGGAAGGAGGAGGATCAGTGGAAATGTACTTCAGCTGATAGATGCATAGGAGCAAGCTGGTTTTCCTTTTGATCTCTCTTAATAGACATTGAATAAAATATCAATTTCCAATGCATTTAAGTAGGGAAAGGTGTTACATGCTGCACTCACAGATTTCCTCTGGTCTATTTAATAACTAGTTCAGTAATTGGTCTAAGGACTAATTGTCTAAGGACTTTTTTCCAAGCTTTATTACAAAAGCTGCATTCAGAAATTTTGAATCTACATTCACTTAAGTTTTACAAAAGGTTTTTATCAGCAGCTAGTGAGATTCTAGATGTCCTTCCCCTTATGTGGGCACTGCTGAAAATCCCACATTGAACTACAGGCTTTTCTTATAGCGAATTGCTTCCACTTAAAACAAGAACATTTATTCACCTTCACAAATAAAGCCTATTGAAGAATTTTAAGGGACAGATTTATATAGCTTGCATATCTACACAAGAAATCTCCTCAGAGATATTTATTTTCCTAGTCAATACCACAAGAATGATTTTTTTTCTTCAAAAGACCACCTCAAATTCAATCTGATTCTCAGAGACATATTTTGTTAAACTTACAGCAGCAAGCTGGAAAAGTGTTGTTAATTTGCTCCATAACATCTGTTAGATCTGTGTTGGTATCATGAGGTGGAACTAACAAGTCATCTGCAGATACGACAACAAAAAAAAAGAATTTTGTAACAAGAGGAAAAAAAAAAGGACAAAAACATTCTAAAAGGCATTCTTAGCCAACCTTCCAGTTAATTACTCCTTTATATTTCAAGGGAAAACAGGACCTGAAACTTTTGTAATGTGCAGGAACTATCACTGATAATTGCCAGCCTTGGGAGAGGATGTGAAAGTTACATTACTGATTTGCAGTCAAACTCATTTCTCTTTTATTAAAACTTAACCATTGCATCCAGGATTTAACTAGAAGTTGCCAGCAAGGAACAGTATATAAAAATGTAAAATAAACAAAATAAACAAAATGACAAGATGAGGGAATTAAACTCAGTAGCTACTCTATTAAAATTCTGTTCCAATTGCCAATGATTTTGCGATGTAACTTTCAGAGTGAATACATCATTCTTTGTCTGAAAAAATCCCAACACTTATCTTTTGGATGGTCTTTATTCAATATGTACCAGACAGTTCAGTAGTGCTAAAATCCTCCTTGCCATCTCTTTGAAAAATGATGCTTAAAATTAGCCAAGAGAATGGTTAAGGAACATAACTGGCTGTGTTGTTGGCAGTTTTACTGAATGGCATCCTTCATACTCCATCTTTTCACTGCATGAAATCAGACTCAAAGAAGTTCCGTGGTTTTCCAGATAAAGTAAAAACATACGTTAATACAAGAGAATATTTTTCCTGTTTTCTACAGAAACAAAATAATATTTAATCTATAACACAAGGTTTAAAAACAGAAACAGGAAGAACTTGTGTCTAAGACAATTTGAGAAAAATATTTTCCCTTTTCCCCTACTTTTGACCATGCAACAGTCTGTAGTTATTTCTGCTAACTCCTGGATAAATTAATGAGTTCTGATATTGGAGAATTTAAAATAATCTTTCAAGAGAGAAATCCCTTTATGTGCAGAGCCTGTACCCATAAATATTGAACTATTCCTAAAATGTGAACCTTCTGGAAGTGGGAACATCAAAATACCAGGATAAGCAGAGGTTACACAAGAATTTTTAAAGCAGACAGCAAGTGTAGATTACATGATTTGGACATTTGGTCCGGTATCTGACAGATTACTTGGGTCCATGTGTGTACTGTAGGACAAACACCTCTTGGCCACTTCAGTCCAGTGAAGTCTGGCTCCCCTTTCAGTGAGGATGGATTTGCTCAGTAAATTCATTTGGTCAGAACAGATGGAACCAAGGAGTCTATCAACAAAAGTCTGTAGTTCAGAGTCACGTGGAGTCTTAGGATACCGCAGCTCTTTGCAAGTGTGAGGAAGCAACACCTCCAGCTGCACTGAGCAGAAGCATCACAAAGATCCTCTCCTTTTGATTTACAAATCTTTCCAGAAGGTGCCAACAAACCTATCCAGTAGTCACCTGTGGCCTCATGAGCACATTATCTGATCAGAACACTCACCTGTCTGATGGAACTGTGAGGTCGTGTCCTGCTCCAGTGGGAAGCCCAGGGCAGGGTGCTGGGGCGAAGCACAGGGGGAGGCGCCATTGACCCGGGAGTCTGACTCAGGCTACATTAAAGACAAGAAGACACAAATTTATCTTACTTGTATCCACATGATTTAATTGCAGGCTTGTATGCAGCCAGCCTGCTCCTTTCCTTTTTTATGTGCTCTTTCTTGTTTGCTCTCCAAACTATACAACTGATGAGGGGTTAAAAAAACCCAAAACAAACCAAGAACTTGTTGAAAGAAAATTTAGACTTAAAAACAGCTCTTACAAGACTCCAGTTGATGGTCTTGTTAAAAATGACATTCTGTTGCATCACAAAACACAATGTAATGTACAACGCACACAGTATGCCAAGTTTCTCAGTCCAGCTCTGCAGAAAGACTACACAGTGGGATTATTTGGGTTGTATTTATCTGCATGGGTATAGACACACATAAACAGGACATTCAGCTAGGGGCCCATAAATAGCTTTATAAGGATGACGAAGCATGCTTAGAAACAACTGTTCAATCATGAACAGATTTGCAGAACTCCAAAATCAAGTGAAGACTCAAGGCAGGTTCAGAACAACTTCATTAAATCTAAAAAGATGTAAGGCTGATGCTGCTTCTAAACCACTTGGAAGACACCAAATTTGCAGGAATTTGGACTATGTAAAAATTTGTATTACATAAACTCCTGAAATTTATGAGAAATAACTTATACACGTTGAAAATAAGCTCTTCTGGACTCTTAAATTCACTTAAGAATCACTGAAATCAATATTACATTTAGCTGTAACCATGTGTGTGTTTGAGATTACATTTAAGTATACATATATGGACAGGAAATAAGAAAAGGCCATAGCAGCTCAGAAATATTGCAAGGGACCTTATTCAGGTATTTTCCCCTTCCTTTCTTTCCTTCCTTCCTTTAAAAATTTCTTCAAGAAAGATACTAATACAGTATTTGAGCTCCAGAATTGATTGTTCTGAAAAAAACAGAAATAAGTGAAATAATATTTACATCTGAGGCAGATGTAGCTGAAATTGTTGCTGCTACCACTTATCTCTTTGATTGCAAATCATGAAATTACTTCTGAACAGCTTAAGGAGCAGGTTATTTAAGTAAATTTGTCAAAAGAAGATACTGAAGTAATACAAAAGATCATTGCTTTTAAGGTCATTTAGAAACTGAGCAAGCACCTAGAACAGCTATGAGACATGATGCAGAGTTAGAATAAAGAATGTTAATTTGTGCACAAGTTCGCTCCCTTTGCACTTCACAGTCTTAACTGAAATACTCAATTGCTTGAGATAACTTCCAACTTAACAAAGACAATCTTCAGTAAAACACCTCTAAATCTCATCTCTTTCAGCATGACAATACTAAAGGCCAGCTATGACTAAAAGAATAAACCAAGAAATATTAGTCTTCATAGGAGACAAAGAAAAATGGAAATATTTTCAAGTCAGAGAAGGATTTTACCGTCAAGACACTTCCATGAACTGTGAATTACTATCAAATTACTTAACTATCAGGTAGTTAAGTAATTTGCTGCTCAGTACCACGCTTCAATCCAGCTAAAGAGTCTAAGTAAAATGAGTGTGGTGATTTTAAAGCAGAGAATTCTGGGATAACTTAACCCAGGCAATTCTGTATTGCCAGGAACCACCGTCCCAGATGTTAGAGCTGTAATGGTAAAGAGAGGAAGCAAATTCTCCAAAGGTTAAGAGAGTCTCTTCAATACAGCAAAAAACTAACTCCAGCAGAGGAGTCACTGCCCACCCCACAAACAGATAAACAGAGAGAATGTGAATCATCCAAAATGCTAACTTGCACCTGGAGTAAACCTTTGCCTCTGGCCCTGTTCAAGCAGCAGCTATGAATAAATTGTGCACAGATGAATGAGGGTGAATGAGAAGATCTGTGCTGGACACATAAAACTGCAGCACAGCAACACATAGGCTCAGTCAAGGACAGTGAGGCACTGCAAAGTACTGCCTACAAACTCAGGTGATGAGGGAGTGTAAGGGACGGTCCAAAGATACCATTTAGTAGCTCTGTTTTAAGTGATAAAAGAGCACCGCAGAGCACAGGGACTATCAGTGGATAAACTGAGAGAAAACAAAACATACTTGGAATACCATACATTGATGTACCATATATTGCTGCAGCAGTCAGAATGAAATACTGCAGCTGGATTTAAAAACAAGTCAAAATCCAAAAATCCACCATCTTCTATTAATTTTCATTTAAATATACTGATAAATGTTACACTGCATAGTTCCAGCGACTGCAATAAAAAGAAAAGCCCAAACAAACCAAGCACTTCTTCCAAATGAAAGACAATGTTAAGCAGCTGAAGAGTGGGGTTTGGAAAAGAAAGTGAAGATTTGTGGTAGTGGTATAATTGCCTTAATATAATAATCAGATACTGGAAAATGTTAAATGCAAACCAATTGAGGATATAGATATATGGGCACATATTTACATGATTTAAAAATTTTATTGTTAGAGAACTTGAGAAAAATAACAGTAGAAAATCACATTCTATTTGACTCCAATTATATAACACCTACAAAATATGAGCACTTCCATCCTAACCCACCTCAGGCATCATGAAGTTCATGTATTCTTATTCAAAACAACTCAGCAGACAACCCTTAAGCCAGAAACAAAACAAAAAAAATAACTCTAGATGTTATTATACACCTGCTGCTGCTGCTTGAAAGAAATAAAAGCAGAGATACTGAACATGCCTCTATAGGGATGAGGGAGAGGCTTCTACCTTGAGCCCCAGGGAGTTTTCAAACTTCTTTTTAGGTAAAACCAAGCAAAGATATGAAGGGACAAATAAATCCTTCTCCGGAAAACTAAAATTGTGGTTTTGTTTCTGTATTACAACTGTTTTTAAAGCATTTTAAAGGAGATATTTATTTCAACAAGTTTTAATCTACAGTGTCTTATTTCACTATGCCTCCTGCTGGTGTTTTTCCCAAAGAAGAGCCTGAAGTGCTCTTTGTCTTAATGGATAGCTAAGACAAGTTTCCTTGACTTCTGCTGCTTTGGGTAAAAACCAAACTAAACCTCAGTTTCCCCAATCTGAATCACAAGAAACCTCAAATTTTACTCAAACCTCGATTTTACTACCACATTCATTACAGATATTTCTTCGTGCTACAGAATTTTTCTCCCAGCTACAAAAGAAACACACTCCTGCACTCTTCTGATAAAGCTCCTCTGCTTTCAGCCAGAGAGGCAGTTGCAGCCCCTATTTACTCTGTCTGATCATACAGCCATTGACAGATGATTTTAGCTCCCACTAACTTCAATATCAAATCCAATATGAAACCTCTATTCAGTAGCTCAGAGAAAATAGAGAAAAATACAAACAGACTTTAAATGCCCTTCATAATAGGTCTCACTTTGACTTTGAAAATGCAGTATCTATAAAGGCTGAAGAAATAAAAATGAGAATGGATTCTTTGTTTTTTCTCTGTCTGATTAACATGTTGGTATCAAAGTTGTCACATGCCAGTTCTGTTTCACCTTCCTCTTTGGCACCCTAATCAATCAGGCAGACAAAAATGACAACATTCTGTAACAGCTACCAATCCTTTGGGCTTGCTAAAATAAAAATAGTATTGTAACCTCAGAATTGTGACCTGAAGTAGACAAATGTGCCGTGAAGATGCATGCGTATTTCTGCTAAAGGTGCTCTCTAAAGAATGTCCTAGAATGCTCTCATCTAGATTAAGCAGTTGCCACATGGAAGTTTCTAAATTTCATTAACTCTCTACCCTAATATCTGTGTGCAGACAGACTCTAATCTTTTGGAGAAAAAGAAGTCCCAGTATTTTATACTCAGTGGTATAAAACATCAGTCAGGAGGCTAGTGGAGAAGAGGAATGGGGAGACTTGCTGTTGATAGAATAGACAAACAGAGATGGCGTGAAATGCCAGTGATGGCAAAGATACTGCTGTAAGACAGTTGTGTCCTTTAACACCACTAACTATACTGTTATATATTTTGAGATTGGGACTTATTGGGACTTTCTTGCAAATCATCCATCTCATTAAAGAAAAGGTATTATTTTTATCCACTAAAAATAACTGAGACAGCCAGTAAAAGCAAAAGAAACAAATAAATATAAATAGGCTTCCAATAAAGTCCTTCCCCAAGCAGTAGAAGAGATAAAGGCTTTCCTAAAAGGAGTTGCCGAGCTGATAGAAAAACAAACATGCTGAAGAGTGGTCATTTTCTCAGAAAGGGGGCAGTAATGAAAATCAGTGCTGCTTCATAATTCTATCAATGTCAAAATAAATTTCAAAGAACATTACTCAAAATTTAAATTATTGATAATTTCTGAATCCCCATCAGGGGAGTAGCTTCAACATTCTGGAAATAGCTTGTAAAACATCCAGTAAATCAAGTAATGACGTGTATAGAAAGGCATATTGAAAAGCCACAGATATGTTATAAAAGAAATAATGCAGACCTTCTTATACACTCAACTCTGTATGAGCCACTTTATTAAATGACAGAGGAGAAACAAAGACCTTAGGAAATACTTGGAACAATCAGAAGCACGGCATGACTCCCACAGAGACAGGACAATGCAGACAGAAAGCAAAAGAGCAACAGTATACAGCAAATGAGGTGTAAACAGTCAGAAATATTGAAAAAGGTCACCTCTATTCTGCTTTACCCTATCTGAACCCAAAAGCTGCAGAATGCCTAGAAAATTCCAAAGGCAGAAATGATAAGAAAGAATTACTGTCCCTTCTCCCACCCATTTTATCACAACAAAAATGCATACCCTAAAGGTGTTACTAAGAATGGTATAAGGATTTGAAAAAGATTACAAAATTGTGAGATCGTTCTCAGCTACATTAGGGAAAAAAAAGAAAAAAGGATTTTAAGGGGTGAACAAGTTTCTGCTCTAAGAACTAAGCTGCAGGTGACCATGGGTTTGGCAGAACTTCTGTGTTCTATCCAACCATGTTTCTTTGCAGATTTTAAACCCTTCTCTGAAAGACCAAGTATATGGGCCATGTATCCC
>WAAG01026032.1:294-19535 GCA_013390105.1 Tichodroma muraria | reverse complement strand
CAAAGTTATTGTTTTCACTATTCACAGGAACGGTTCAGTTGCACGTGTGGCTTACGATGCCTTTCAGTTGAAGATAAACACTCTGTCCTTGTCTGAAAGAGTTATTTATTTTCCCTGACAGCCTATGGTAGTCTCTCGTTGTATTTCTTGCCTTTTTTTTTTTTTTTTTTTTTTCTTTTTTTTGGTTGTTAGATANTTCTCCTTTTTTGTGTGACTGGTGACAAAGTTTATATTTGCTAAACACACCTCAACAGTTATCACCAAGGAAAAAGTGCCAATATTACACTTGCTGAAAGGCCATGAATGAATAAGGAAGGGTACTAGGAACACTACCAGGACATCATATCATATAGTCCTTTTCTGTATAGCAGTAATGGCCTTCGATGTTCTACCTCCTCACCAATCACTCTTTCTTTTTAGAAGTCATTTTCCTGTAAAATTTTTGATTGAATTAAAATTCTTCATCTAGATTTATTTTCTGTATAGTAAATGACATATTTAAATTGCTGGAAACAAGACTTGGAAAGAATTAGTCTTTCTACACACTTAAACTTTCACTCCCTGATTTTACCGTTTGTGAATCATGTAACTGTCTCTAGGATTGATCCTTCATCTCTAGGTGATTTTCAGTGTGCTTGTTAACAAACATCTCCTAAGTATTAAGCATTCTGAATAGCTTTAGAGCGTTATTGCTGTCTTTGGTGTCCGTTTTCAGGCAGCTGCAATTTGACATTAGTCATACACATGGTTCTCTCAATTTTTTTCTCTTCAAAGGCACTTGAGTTTACTCCATGGCCATCATGCCCTATTTTAGAACCAAAGGAGCGTAACAATAAAAGAGTTAACTGCTCATTTATGCCAATGCAGTCTTTGAGGAGGGACAGTGGGGTTTTTGTGGTGAGAGAATCGCTAATAAAAGAGCTGACCACTTCATGGTATTTTGCTTGTTATAGTGTCTTCTTAACATCTGGCAGCTCCATGTAAGAATTTATGAAGATTTGGTTGGTCTGCAATGATTTGAGTGGAAACAGTGTATGTGAATACCCATCTCCTGCACCCCAGACAGCACCTCTGGAGCATGGTGGCTTTCACTGCTCCTTGAGAGCCTTTATCATCTGTGCATTTAGGAAGTCTCTTTGGTGGCAGTGGTTTTCTTTCGGAGCTGTGAAGTTGATGTGGTGAGTCAGTGCTCACAACTCCTACAGGAGATGTGAAGGATGGAGTGCTGGAGGAGTCTCATCCCTTTGCTTGGCATGCAGCTGGTGACTGTCCCCTTTGGGGGTTCTGTGTGGACACTTCAATGTGGGTTATATTTTCAGTACACAGTTTAAAGCCTGACAAAGGTAGGGTTTGTGCTGGGGGGCTCCTGTAAATTCAAACCCAGAGGCTTCAGCTGTACATGCCTTGATCATGGTAACAGATTTTACTCTCAGTTGTATTTCAGCTCAGCAAATTTCTGCAAGGACTTCGCAAACTGATGCATCTGCCTTTCCCCTGCTGCCCTCCGTCTCCTCTGCTATTTTTTGGTATTAGTTTGTAGGTTTTTTTTTTTTGTGTTGACCTTTTTAGAACCACTGTTCAGTTCTTTCTATGGTCTTAAACTTACTGAAGTTCAAAGTTTATTTTAGATGCTGCTGGCTTTGTTTACTCTTTTATATTCTGAATTAAAACAATATACTGAAATGCTACCCATCCTTTTGTTCCTTGCGTGTTACATGATTGTCACTGCTTTCATAATCTATTAGAATTTCTGTCCATCTGATGAAACTGTTTCTACAGTTTATTATTCTATGTTTCATTTTTCCTTCCTCAGTGTACTGCTGCTTATTTTTTCTATTGCTTTATTTTACCTGAATGCAATTCTATTCTGTGTTCTCTGTTGCTTCAAGATCACTTCAAAGGATACATCTGAAGAAATGCGTCTAAATGATAACTAGAATACAGTTTAGAATGTAAGCCTCTTCTAGTGCTCATAAATTATTGGAAGAAAGTAAATATTTTAGAATGCGTTTTCCTACATCAGGCATGAGTCTTTACTCTCAACACCTTCCTTAAGAAACCCTGTTGATCATGCTTTGCAATACGTCTTGCAGGTATTTTTTAACATTTTCTGTCATGATTTACGAGGTCATGAAGAAATAATATCCTGAATATCTCTGTTGATTTTTTTTTTTAATGAAAGAAAACAATAGAAAAGGCTTGACTGTACAATAAGTAGTCTCCTGTTTGTTTTCATGCAGGAAGGAGCACAAATTTATTAGTCTAGGAAAAATCATTGTAAAATTAAGGCATTCCGTTAGCTTGTGACAGATTACCTTCTGAATTAGTTGAATCTGTCATACAAGTGTATTTCTCAAAGACCAAGGAGTTTATTATAACTTAAAATATGTTAATGATATTTCTTAAAATTGGCTGTTTATGCATTGGTACCTATTTTCTTATCTCAGCTTTATATTCATTTGGCATTATGTTACGTTTTGGTCAGGCTAATAAGTTTTCTAGCCCTGTTTCTGTTAAAATGTTCTGTTATTCTTCAAAAAATATGCTATCCCTTCCCCACTTATGAATTTAATTTCTGAAGCAGTAGTTTCTGTGTGGACATATCATCTCTTCAGTCATTGTTGATTAGAACAATCATCAAGAATTATATTCAGTATGTGCCATAGTCACGGATCTTTGTGGTTTCAGTGAAGTCCAGCATTTGGGCTGTAATAGGGAAGATACGATTACTCCAGCTTCTGTTTTAAAGGCTTCTCCTTCATACAGCATGTGGTAAGAATCCTGCATGGCCTCCCTTTGCATTCAGCCTGTGCGCGCTCGGGGCTTGCCGGCTGTACGGCGTTACAGGTGAAGTGCGTTCTCGCCACACGGCGCGTCCTGCTGGTGGCTGCTCCAGGACTCGGGAGTGCTGCTTACCTGGGGACTGGCCAGGGAGTGACCTCCAGGCGGTCGAGCCCTCAGAACCCCAGTGCAGCTCACGTCAGAAATGAGTTGTGAGGCTTATCAAAGCAGATGAATGAGTTACACTTGGCAGGACATGCAGTAAATGCCTTTTCAGAAATCCAGGTTGTCTGAGAAAGAAGGTGAGTTACTGAAAGGTGGCATAATTTGGATAATGGAGATTTAGCCTTCAGGCTTGTGCATTTTAAGATCCGTTTGACTGGTTGAAGTACAAAAAGGAAGTACTTTTGTCTAAAATATGCAGTCTGAGAGAAAAAGAATAAGAAGCTGGAAGCACAGATCGCTTTCCTTCTGCTGCATCAAGATGTCAGATGCAATAAAAGGATTTTAGCGTTCAGCTGTAAAAGCTCTTTTAAAAGAAACCAAGACTGGAATTTTTCTGGTGAGAAAGGATTTTACTTCAATGTGTGTGCTTATTTTCTAAGCATTCAGAAATCTGATTTAAGCTTTATAAGATTTTTTGTACAACTATTGAAAATGGAAACCTTTTCGGGAATCAAGCAGAGGTAAATTTTGAGTCTTCTTCTAAGGATAGGAGTGGGAAGAACTGGATTATATTGATCTGTGTTTTTACAGCACTGAACAGGTGTACATCTCGTAGCTGATATTATATGTCAAAAATATCATTGCATTAGAGATGAAAAGTATCTGTTGATGTACTTGTAAAAATTGACACGTTAATGAAAAATAACCCCTTTTGGTACTAAGACAAATGGTTTCATAATTGTGAAAAAAACTTTCCTAAGGCAAATTAGCCCGTCTTTATTTAAGGCAGACTCTTCTTTCTTGGCACAGTTTTGGGACTCTGCACAAATATTCTTGCCTGAAGAAGATTTGTCACTTGGATGCTGTTAAAGCTGTCAGGGGAAGCTGAGGAGCTGAGGTGGATCTCTGGCCTGCTTGTACTGTGCTTCAAGATCCCTAGGGCAGCCTTTGGGTGCCTGTCTAGGTCTTGTGTAGCAGACGTTGTCCGTGGGACTGCTGTTGGGTTGGCAGTGATAGTAGTGATGGACATTGCTCATCCAGTGGCCTTTCCTCCCTGTAAAGCACAGCAACCTTCCTGATTCATTTCCTCCTTCCTCTTGACCTCTTGCATCCTGTTCATCTGTTCTGCTTGCAAGCAGCCCCAGGATGACATACCTCTGTGTGAGGATGAGAAGGGATTTTTTTTTCTATATTAAACATCCTCTGATGTGTCAGCTCAAGTGAGATGATGTGCAGTTGCCATTGAATTAATCAAAGACCATGCAGCTTCTCAGTACCTGAATCTGATTTGTCTGCCTTTACCTTTTAGTTTGTTTATGAAATTCCTTTTTCATTGATGTGTCCAAACTCTTTCAAATGAATACATATTCTGACTTTTTGTATCTATTTAGTTATTTCCTTCATTTATTCTCTATGTCCCCTGTGTCACATGAATTATTACTGGTTTCTTGCCATAAAAATATGTAGAATATTTATCATCCAAAATAAAGGATAACTCCATTTTTGGAAGTGTGAAATCCTTAGTCCTTATGGATGAAGGGGCTTTGTCTGGATGCAGGAGTGAAACAAAGTAGTGGGAAAAGCAGCCTCCATTGAGAATTCTTCAGAGTGATGGGAGTTTGTCTTTTCCCAGAATGCACGTTCTTCCTGCTATTTTTTACTTCAGTTTGCTTTCAGAGCATTTGCATACATTATTAGGCAATAGTTAGATTTAAAAGAACAGTCTGTGCTCATTAATTCTCATTAAAGTAGCAGCTGGAAGGTATAAAAACAGGGATCCTATTATTGTAGATGCTGTGCATATGATAACCCTGATGCTGCAGTTATTTCGGTGTGGGAACTTCAAAGCACAGGTAGTTTTGCTGAAAAGTTGGAAGTGGTTTTTACATTCTGCAATACCTTCATGAAATGAATTTAGGGATAAAAAGCCAATCCTTGCAATTCATTAGCATTTGATCCAGTGAAATAATTTTGAGGTTTTTTCTTTGAAAAGACAGCGAGTGGAGAGCGTTGTTTTTCTATTCTTTTGTTGCTTAAGTAACTAAAAAAAGGCCTAATAAAGGTACATCCTAACAAGTTAATACATATGTCAGCAACTTGTTTCAGTTGTGTGTTTTCTACTCGAAAGAGAAATTTTTGAAGTAGTTTGCAAAATTAATACCTATATAGGTTTAAACATTTAACTTTCACATCTGTAACTTGTATCTTTTAGTCTGCTCTCATGTGTCTGAGAGACACATGAACAAGACTACGTTTACAACTTAATTTTAAATGAGCAGAACTAAAATTAGAGTTGAATTACTTGTCAGCAGTTGTTAGAAAGTGATATACCAGACTCTCTTCTCTTGGAAAGGACACATCGTTGTGCTCTCACAGTTGTCTGAGAGGACAGTAGCCATCATTGTTCAGCTCTGATATTAGGAAAGCTGAGAATTAAGAAGTGCCACTTTAATGTGTGACTGCCCCTTAGAGGAAATTTGATGTGTAGTCCAGTTGCAGTGATTGTTATGTGCTTGTGTTAGCCAGTGTTGTTAAAAATGAAGCCCAGTTTTCATGATTTGTTGGTAAGTGAAATCCTTAACTTCACATACTAGACTGAAAAATTGTGACATGTGAAAGCATAGAATTGCATTAAAAGTAAATGTTGTCTGTAGCCCGTGGCAGACTGGTATTTCTGTGCTGCTAGAAAAAGAACCCCTCTGCTGTAGCAGTTTCTTTGCTATCACTGAAATAAGTTGATATGGGTGAATTTTACTCATTTTCTGGGGGCTTTTTAAAGCATGGGCATTGCTCTTTATTTTAAATAACCTTTTTTTACCTATGACTTCTGTCAGTATGTCAGTTTCTGAGGTCTTTGCAATTGTTAATGCTAACTTGCCTTGCCTTTTAAGCTGCTTGTAAGTTCCTGAGTAAGCAAGGGCCTTTCTGCTAGCATGAGATCTGACTGGAGTTATTCTTCTTTCAACTCACTGATGAAAACTTACATGAATTGCTTCATTTTTGAACAGGATTCTGCAGATGGAAATACAGGATTTTTTTAAATTAGTGTTAACTTCTTTTATGAAGTTGTATTGTTCTTTTGAGGCATTTGCTCACCGCCAAATATTTATCTCTTCATCAGGTACAACTGGTAAAGCATCATCTCCACCACCCGTGCTAGACACAAGACAAATGAGTGAGAAGCTGGAGACTATTTTATATCAGCTCCGTCAGGTGACTCGAGAGAGGGATGAGCTGCGCAAGCAACTTGCACTTTCATCTCCTGGCTCAACCTTCGATGACTGCAGGTAAACAGAAAGGAAACGTAGCATTTTCATTTAGTCCTCAGTAGTGTTTTCAAGTGTCTTGACACCTGCTTGCATGGAAAGCATTAAGGAGCTTGCAGTGTGTATATGTTGCTTGTAAGCTACTTGCATCCTGGTGAAGTGGCCATATCCATGTTTCAGAGCTTCCTGTTGAGTGCCTATTCCCACTTCATCCAGCAATTTTTCTGTGGGACTGAGAGGAGAAGTTTTCATCTGTGTTGAGAAAAGAAAATGAAATTGCTTAGGCTTAGGCTTTTGTTGTGGGAAGAGAAAGAAGACAGTGGATGAAGTATTTGGTGTTTTGAAAACAAGAGAGAAGAAAGGGAAAATAGCTCTGAATACTTGGCTGGAGAACAGAAATGAGGAGAGGAAAAAATCTCAGCTATTGCTATGCTTCTGCAAGGAGAGAGAGGTTTGGATTTCTGCTGAGTGGAGTAAGTGCTTTTTAGATCAGCTTTCTGGTATACATCTGTATACCAGAAAGTATGGGGAATTTGTAGCAGAAATATGTTGAGAATAAGGAATTCTCCTCCATTGAACATGCTTTTTAAATCATTTAACAGCCAGCAGGCTTGTCTAGCTCATTCTAATTTGGGGGCTGACATGTTATGGTACTCTGAGTATGAGTTAATTGTAAATAAGGGTTTTATTGGGTAGCAATAGAACTAGTTTATTTTGAAGGGTTAAAAATCTGCTAATGTTTAAATGTGTCTGGGTGCACTGAGCAATTTTTGCCTGTACATGTGTAGAACCTTGGAAAAAAATTGTGTCACTGAATCTGAAATAAGATCAAAGAACAGATTTTCTGGGAGGTGTTGCCATCATGTGTACCTTTTCTGAACTTTCACATTTTGTTGTCGTTTGTTACTTAGTCAGCTGTGTCTGTATGAGGTCAGGTGGTTAATTAAATTTTTTGTCCTAATGAGAAGGTTAAGATTTGAACCAGTGAACTGCCATTGAGAGAATCTGGGGATTTTGTAAACTCAGTAGCTTCTCATTTTAATGCCCTCTTCCTCCCTCCTTGAGTTCTGAGGGCTCCTTTAAGAGCATCATGTTCTGTGTAGCCGTCTCAAAGCATTGTGGGGATGGGAAAGGAAAAGATTGTCAAATGTCAACGTCTTTTTGCACAGCTTCCAATTACTTAGTTAAATAGAAGGATTTCTTCTTTGAAGTTACTAGAGCTTAGGCATAGGGGATTTTATAGCTCACAATAATCTTCTGCATTATCCAGGATGCTATTAATAAAGTTCTGGTGAGCTGTCCTCTACACTGCCCTACTTTTCTCTTTGTCAAATCAATCCTTTGCTTTCAGTGTAGGATTTGTATGTTGTATAAAACGTGAATGTTTACAGCTTCAAGAACAACCCATCAAAATAAGCCTTGTATTTGGGCAGTCCCTGGACAGGCATGGAAAGGACAATTATCTACATATTAGATGGAGAATACTGGCTTCCAAACAATCAAATATTTGAGGAGTGGGAAGTGAATGAAGATGATTAGTTGACCTTCTTTTCCTTCAGTGTAAAAGCAACTACTGCTCCCATCTGCATGCACATATATGGTTTTTGAAATCTTGCTGGTATTTGTTTTACTTTTTGAATTCTTTCCTCTTATAAAACTAATCTTCATCGTATATCCTATATCCTTCCAGGAGTCAAAGCCCAGACATGGTAAACTGTTAATACTCAAGTGTGAAAGCTGAGAGATGATGATGTGGAGGGTGACTTTTACTACCCTGGCTTTATTTTCCTGGCTGTGTGCGCTGCTGTAACTATGGCTGTTCCAAACGCAGGTGGTGCAGAGGCAGGCCTTGACACATCACCTCGGATGCTTCACAACAGCTCGCAGCACGTTTGCAGTCTGGGCTGCGCTGGCTGAGGAGGTCGCAGAACAGAGAGCTGTTTTCCAAAGCAAATGTTGACTTAAGTCTAGAGCAGTGGCAGAGGAGCCGCAGCAGTGGATTGTGACGTGCTGAATCACATCAGCGTGTGCCATCCTGCTGGACAGGAGTAGGATTGCTCATGCTGTGCCTGTGGATTGACAGTGGCCGTTACGTGTGCATGTGTGCTTGAGATTAAGCGAAGATTTGACCAAATAATTTAGCATGCTTAAGTAGCACTTTATAGACTTAAACCTGCTGTTGTTATTCACATAATAGTGATAATAGAAGAGAACCACAACACAAACCCTCTGAAAATTCTCTTTCATAAGAGATTGTTTTATGTGTGATCTGTAATTGTTGTTGCAATTACAATGGTAAATGATAACTCCTTGCAAGATGTTAGGTAGGATTGCCCACAAAATTGGACCTGTGGTTGGCATTAGCTTTTATGTGAGCAGCAGATACATGTATCAGTCTCTCTGTGGCCTTGTTCTATGGCCCAGGTAATTCCATTATAGCATGAAGGATTTTGGAAGTTCTTATACAAATATCAGAAAAACAGTTGGTCCTTTGACACTAGCATTTTAAATTTTGTTAATGTTTGAGCAAGTGCTTTCGAAGTAGTAACTGATACTTCTCCTTTATTGAAATCATATTTTCTTTGTGTTTTCTGGGGCATTTTAGCATAAAACTGTGGTGGTCTTGCTTAAACAAGAGTTGGCCACTGTATGCAGTTGAATGGACTGTTGTCTTGCGACAGTTTTGATTTTTGACTTCGGACCAATATTCCTTCTTCTCTTATTCCTGTTTTTCTTGCTGAGACATAAAGCCTTGGAACAGCAGTGTGGAACATATGGCCTTGGATATCCATGTGGTTTTTATTTAATGTAGATGAGGTAGAATGCAGAATGTTATTGCTGGCATTGTTGGTCCTTGCTCATTGTGTAGGTTGGCTAACTTGTGTAGTTACCTACATGGTCTCCATATGTTTTTAGGCGTTTGTTCGGTTTTTTAATGTTGGTTTGGATTTTGGTTGGTTGGTTTTGGTTGTGTTTTTTGGTTTTTGTTTTCTTTTTTTAGAATAATGTCAGTGTTATTTCAGCAATATATGAAACACACATGGTGGATGTTAGAGTTGTAGAACAAGTTTCACCATAGCTTTCAGACTGGCCTAATAGTTTAGTATGAACATCTGTTAACAGGTCTCAGTAAGCTTAATGTTACAGCTGAGAGTTAAACTGTACTCCAATTAATGCTGTCATTTAAGACTGTGGTGGACAGATGGTATCTACTTTCAATAATTTCACCCTAAGGTCTTATTTAAATCAATGACTTGGGTTTTAGTGATTCTCTCATGTAAACGTTTCAAATCAAGTTTAACTTATGCTAACTATGTCTGTATTTTAAAAGAATAACCCTTCACTAGTTGTGGTGATGTCCATAATACTGTGTGAGTATTATGCAACCCAGATGCAACTGAATTTCCATGAAGTACCTTATATCATACACAACCCCCCTGAAAAATCTGTGAACCAGATGTGGTTGGCATTTCTTTTTTTAAGTTTTGGGGTTTTATTATTTTTTAACAACTCTTAACCACTGTAGTAGTGCAAAACCATTTTCATTTTGATTCAACTGCCAGCTGCATTTCAGTTCCAGAATCCATGTTGCTGTTTTTCGTTTGAAAGAAGATTCTGATTGCTTTTCAGGCTGTGCTTACAGAGAAGCCATTTGGGGAAATTTGAGGTTTGAAGGAAGAAGATGATGTGTGCAGCAATGCAGCAAATCTGATATGGGAACAAGCCGATTTCAATTAGGAAGCAATTGTTTTCCTTTGGAAAACATTTGGAGGCATTAGTTTTCTCTTTTGGAGGCATTAGTTTTCTCTTTTGGTGGTCTGCTTGTTTTTTTTTTTTTTTTCTTATTGCCTGTGGGGTTATAAGAGACCCAGGAGATGATACAGGGACAGATGTCAGAAGCTTCCTTTTTAAACTAGAAAATTCAATGGTGCAAAAATCTTGTGACTGTACAGAGGAGGAACAGTTCAATTCAGAGTATCTTTTAGAAGCTTAGTACTACAAAGCAAGAAGATGTAATCCTACTAATTTAGTTTCTAGCATGATATACAAAGGTAATTAATTCTAATCTACAAATAAAGGTATCGTGTACAACTACGATACATTCTAGACATAATCTATGCTGGTGAATTGTTTGACTGTGTTGATTACTTTAGAAAATTTCTCTCCTAATCATCCAAAAGAAATCTGCATAAAAAATTTATTTTGACTGATTGTGGCTTTTATTTTGTTCAGTTTACTGAAAAATGCTAGTTGGAGATTATATTGTCTAGGAGATTTCTAATAACCCAAATTTTGCTCAAATAATTATCTTATGGAAATGTGAGGTAGATTCTGACATGTTTTCTCATTATTTATAGTAGCTTGAAAGAATATCATAGCACAAAAACAGGTGTGTAATTCAGCAACTGACTTGGTCAAACAGGTCAAACTCTGCAAGCGCAGTTGTGTGTGTTTGATATCCCACTGGAAGTCTTTCTCTCAAGCCTAACTGTTTTTCCTAGGAGGTTATAGACAAGGTCCTCCAGCTGCTGCCTGTGAGAGGCTTTGTTTAGCCCAGGTCTCCATGCACACCCAGCTGACTTTGGCAGCCTCATCAGCCTTTCCCTCACTGCAGGTCTGGTCCTTGTCACTGCGAGCTGAATGTGGTGGCACAGGAAAGCCGAGTGTGCTGCGATGGACTTGTTCTTGTATCAATGGAAGTTCTGTTCTGTGGTAGTGTTGCTGCTCAGAAGAGAGGGACATGCAAGTTCAGTACTGTTTTTGGCCATGTTAGTGATAATTAGACAAAATCATCCCATTATTAGATGTTACATCACAATATAAAGCTAATATAAGTTCAACTCAGTGACTTTTTATTAGTGGCTGCATCTTAATGGGAATTGGTCAATATTTAAATTAATTTAAATATTAATGATATTTTAAAAATATAATTAATATTATAACCTAAATATCAACAGTTTTGTGATAGCATTTTTAATGGATAATAATTTCCCAGGCTTTCCATTTACTTTACTTTGATGTTTGACCTCATATTCTTTTTCCATGCCAGGCCTAGTCCAAAATCAAATCATGACTATGAAAGGCTGAAGATTCAGTGTATGAAGGCCATGTCAGACCTACAGTCTCTGCAGAACCAACACACCAAGACACTGAAAAGGTGTGAAGAAGCAGCAAAAGAGGCAGATTTTTATCAGTAAGTATTAGTAAGACTGCATAAGGTAAGATTTTACCAGTCTGTGCTAGATCAAATACTATCAGAGCATGGTAATCAAATAACTTTTTAATGCTGATTTTCCACTTAAACTGTGAGATCGATGCTTGCATCAGATAAAACATTTCTGGCCCATTTGAAATGATCAAGTATGGCCTGTTTTACTTTTAGGAATTTGAGATAGAAATCCCCAATATCTTCATGGAATCAAAAAAGAGCCTGATTACTGATTTGCAGTTGCAATCTAATGGTTTTACTGTCAAGCTAGAGAGCAGCATATAATTCAAGAGAATGGGTTTTCTTACTTTCTTTTAATGGATTGTGGTAGCTCTTGTGACTATCTGTGGAAGATTTAACACAGGTTTAGTGCAACTGTTATTTTTTTCCTGCAGTAGTTGTTAAAACCCCATGTTCTTTTAAAAAAACAAGTCTGCCTTCTAAAGAATTATCATTTGCACTGAAATCTGAATGACAGCAGAGTAATAACCTCCATGGAAGGATTGCATATACTTAATCGTGGGAAAATAATTTGTGGAAATGTTGGGTTTTTTTTAAACAGGTTATTCTAATTTTAAGGAAATTTTTTTAATGCTTTGGTCATTCTGTAGAGGAAACGTTGGTATTTAACTATAAGGAAGAAATACAACATACCCTAGAATGCAAATTTTTATATATAAATACATATTTAAATATTTACCAACAAGTATGATAGTTTAAGTAGAATTGTTCTGTTTCAACAATAGAAATACTTGTTAGTATTCAGAAGTTACCTTTTTGATCAGCAGTAGTAAAATACATTCAGTTGACTTATCTGCTCTTCTTCAGCATTGGTTTTGTCTAATTTCAGGCTTGTAGCTTGAATTTTAATCTGAATGATAGCCTCCTCATGTGGCTCTCAGTTGTTTAAGTGAGAGCATATTTCTTTCAATAATTATAGCTGGCATAATGAACTTTGGAGGAAATTTTTATTTTGAGTGTAATTGAAACATACGTAGCTTGTTTTTGTTAGTTGTGGAGTTTTTTTGATAGTTTCATGTTTTTTTGTGTTTTTAAAATAGTAGCACACATGGAGATTGTTGTCGTTTTCATCTGTGTTTTGTTTAGCTGCTGCTCAGATGAGGAGCTTAAGAAAAAGTGGAAATGATTAATGGGATAATTCCTATTATCTCAGGAATCATCATATGCTATTTGTGTTTGCCTGCTTTTAGTGGCTATGAAATGGCATTGACAGGTGGTGTAAATCCATCATCTCTTCTGGTGAGGTTTAAGAGTGCTGTGTATGTCCCTGTATTTTCATACTTACATCCCTGTTTGTTTCTGGGTTTTTTGTTTTTTTCTTGGTGCTTGGAGTACACAAATACCCAGAATTGAGTTAGTTTGACCTGCTTTCTTGGTAGGAAACTCATGCTTGAAATGAATTACTCCAGGACTTTGTCCTTGCAAGTTGGCCTCTAAGAGCGTTTTTTGTGTGCCGTGACAGCACATTGCACAGTCGGCTGCTGAGCGACCAGTCCCAGCTGAAGGAGGACATGGACACCCTGAAGAGGAAAAACACACAGCTGGTGCGGGAGCACAATCACCTGCAGCAGTCCTGTGAGGAGATGAAGAGGCTTCACGACGAGGATCAGAAGGAGATAACAGACCTGCGCAGCCAGCAGCAGCAGGTGAGCCGCGGCCTGGAGTGCGTGTGCTGGAAGAGGTGGTGGCTTCTTCCTTGCTTGGAGAAATCTGGATGCGCAGCGTTGCTGCCTTCAGTGTCTTGCTGGTTCCCAAGCAGCCTCCTTACCTTGTACAGTATTAGAGGAGGCGATGTCATCTTGATTACCAGTTGATTTTCTTTGTCTAACTGG
Organism: Tichodroma muraria; assembly: GCA_013390105.1. Classification (NCBI taxonomy): domain Eukaryota; kingdom Metazoa; phylum Chordata; class Aves; order Passeriformes; family Sittidae; genus Tichodroma; species Tichodroma muraria. Next base: position 6,261 of record WAAG01026032.1, on the reverse strand, counting down.
AAAAAAGAATAAGGAGTATTTAAATGCAGGGATGAAAAAGCGTTACACGAAGATGGTATTTGCGTGATATTTTTTTCCAAGTGGGTAGAAAGGCATCAGAAATATAACTTAAAGTTGCTAAGTGATTAAAAAGATGACTGTTTTCCTAGGGCATTTTATGGAACAGGGCTTACTTTAAACTTGCATGCTGTATTTGTTTTTGGTTTTTTTTTTTTTTGGAAGAGTCACAAAAGGTTGATTAATGTTTTTGAACTTGAAACAAAAGGAGACAAAATTTTCAGGACTGGGAGAGTTAGACATTTCAGAACTTTATACCACAGGCTGTCTCCAGGTCAGTGTTGTTTATGTATTCTGAAAATTTAAAAAAGTAATGGCTAAGGAGTAAGTGGTTGTATCAGGTCCACTGTTGACCTACGAAAACGTCTGTTCATTTAGTTAGAATTGTTACAGTAACTTATTGAATGCTTAAACAAAGTATCTGGGTTCGCTGTGTGTAGGCTGATTCACAGGGCAAACTTGCAAGTCAAACATTAGGCTTCAGAAGCAAAATCTATGTAAGCCAAAATAATTATTTGCTAGGGTAGGAGGGGCAAAGGTCAAAGAAAGCTGGATGTGCTGAATGGTACTTTAGGAGGTGTGTGAAGGTAGTGCAAAGAGGAGTGAAGATTTTTTCTTCCTTTTTATCTGTTTTTCTAACACTATCTTGCGCGTTCTGCTGTGAAACTGTTTAGTGGCTTGGTTCAGAAGACAGCAGAAACGGTTTGCTCTGTCAGCCTGGGGCAAATAGCTTATTTGGTCTGTGCCTCAGTTTTCCAGTCTGCAAAGCAAGGATGGAAAACCTCTGAGAGAAGGCTATTCTATTTTGCCTTTCTGTCCTCAAGTTTGGAATTATCTGGAAGCACAGAAGGAGGCTGAAGTATCATTGTCAGGATTGATTGAAAGAAATCCAGCCTCATCATGATTAAACTTTTAGAGAAAATTATGTATGTGACTCTTAGTGGGAAAATCGTGTAACTCCATTTTTCAGCTTGTCAGAGTGATTCATGGTGTCTTGAAGGGGTGCCCAAAGTCTTATCTTGTCCCTGTAATTTCTCGTACGAATTAGTCTTAACTCTGTGTTGATCCTTCTAACTTGTTGTTTCGTTGTCAGGCCATAACAAAATAAGTCTTGGTGGCCTCGGAGAGCAAAAGCTTTTGATCAAATTACTCTTTGTGTGGGATTGTCATGGATTTGCTGTGTAGCAGCTGACCAGCTTAAGTTTCTGCTGCTCACATATGGAGTTTCATGTTGCCATGGCTGTGTTCCTTGGGCCAGCTGGGACTATTTGCTTTCTTTCATTGGGATTTTGAATGGGAGATGTTTATTGCATTGGCGTGTCCATCTTTCTCTGGCAAATCTGTTAGCAAGTTTATGCTAAATTCCATCCAATTTCTTGTGTGTTAGTCCTTCTTTTCTTTAATTATTTAGTGTGTTTTCAACATAAATATATTCCATATATGCTTTAGACAGTGAAGTAGTTTGTTTCTGTTTGAATTCCTAAATAACTTCTTCTCCAACCTGTTCTTAAACTCATTTGGGAAGTAGTCTTCAGGAAAATGGCTTTCTTGAGGGGGTTTGAATCTATGTATTTACATTTTACGTATGCCTACAGTTTACCACGTTTAGTTTATCTGAAATGGTTCACTGAACATGCTGGCTAATCAGGTGTCCAGCTCTGTGTGAGTTGTGCTGCTGAATCCATTGAGGATTGGGATGTTTATGATAATAGCCCAAGTGCAGTCTTGTTCCAGGGCCATTTTTATACATCCTGGTTAGTTAAAGGAGACCTGTGTCAGGGTGCAGAACTTTTGTCTCTGTTCTGTTATTGCCTGAGTAGAAAAGTGGTTTATTAACCGTGACAGTTATTAGCCTTTAACTCTGGGCAGTGCAGAGTGGGCAGCCTCTTGCTCTCCCCTTCCCTTCTGGAATGTGGAAGGTATCCCAGCATCCAAGTTCCTCTATGTTCAGGAACTGGTCCTTATTCGAATATAAGGCACAAAATTGAGGGGCCAGTTTGTGCAGGATAGCTGCAGTATGTTGGGTTTCAGGTTTTTATAGAACTCGTGTTTTCTTCTGTTTTCCTTCTTGTTCTTTAATGCCTTTTATTTTCAGATAGTTGGGGACATACCTCTGTAGACAAATGTTGGTATTATGTAATTCCTGGCACCTCTCTATGTAGAGCATTCCTGTTTCTTCCCACTGCTCCATCAGGGCCATATTTCAATTTAAAAGACAAAACCAGNGGAAGAAAAAGGCTCTAGGCTTTATCTCAGGAATATTTTTTGCCTTTTGCGAATGAACAAGGACTAGATTTGCTGACACTCATTAGGGCTTTCTTATGTTATTACTGGTCATGTATCATCAGTGCTGCAATTTACAGCAAGATTCTGATGTTCATGTAAATTAATTTAAAACTAAGATTCAGGTCAGGCTTTATTCATGTTTGAATGTATTTTTCTCTTCCTGTTCATGTTTTATGTATGCTTTTTGAAACACAAACCTCTGTGGGAAGTTCTCAAATGAAATATTGTATGAATATAAAATAATATGCCTGAATATATAACATACTTTGGTAGATTTTATTCTCATTACATTTTTAATTATTTAATTCATTCAGAGGATACAGGCATCCTATCGTGAATGCCACCTCGTGGGCATCTCTTGAATTACCACTGTCGTCTTGATCATCAAGTAGTGATTGCCTCTTGTTAAAACTACAAGTACTTCAAAAGCAACGTGGGTTTAATAGGTGCTCATAACAATTGCCATTAGAGAGAGATTTTCATAGGCTTGTGTCCTTGTGATAAAGCAGACTTGTAACTCAACAGAAAGCAGATGTAATAATGCGTAGTGTAACATTTGCATTTAAAAGAGGGTCAGTCTTTCCTTAGTCGTTTAAAAAATCATTACTAAAATTGGTTAATATATTTTTGTTGTCATTTTGTTTCTTATGTATATATTTTAAATCAAATTTCTTGAACTGATTAACAGTAAAGGTTATTGATAGAGTTTCTGGCATTTTTTAAGGTTATGAAGCAAAATGGATCATCAGAGATACTAAATAAACTTTACGATACAGCAATGGACAAGCTGGAGGGCGTGAAGAAGGACTATGATGCCCTGAGGAAACGGTACAATGAGAAGATCGCGAGTCACAACACAGATCTGAGCCGCCTGGAACAGGCTGAGGAGGAGAACAGACGTCTTCAGAAACAGATTGACATGCTGATGAAGCAAAGGGACACAGCAATTCATTTCCAGCAGCAATATTCCTCCTCTCTTAGGAGGTATAACTGAATTTTGATACCTTTGACTTATCAATTCTTATGTAGCACATTATTTCTATTTGCACTAGAATCACAAATGTCTTTCTAATCTTTTTTCTAAAATTTTCTTCTGGTATATGTAATCATGCTGTTATGAGTAAGCATGTGCATTTATATAAAATTTTCTGGAAGGTTCTAGAATGTGTGATGGGGATGCTAATTTGGAGAAATTATGAATTTTCTTAAGAAAAGGGTATTTTTGGAATTGCATGAGGAATTTTAACCACTGTTTTAGCTTGTGTGAGAAAGGGATACTCTGCTTTTCAACTTATGTGTGTTTTTAGTTGTAGACACAGGAGTCCAATATAACCAGAATTTTGTTAAACATCAGACTTTGTTCCAAACAATTTCTTTAACTCATGGCAAGCCTGTATATATAGCTCTCCTTATTTAAATACTAAAAGCAAATCAATAAAGGAATATAATTTATAAAGGTGTTTTGCAAATGAAGATCATCTCACACCTGAGTTAACTTTTCATGGTATTAGAATTGCAGAGCATGGGGGACTGTGAGACAGGGCTTTGTGCTGGCAGCAGAATTCTCTGGCTGCAGGTGTTTGGGAGTCTTGCTTCACTGAGAAGGTGCTGCTACGAGCAGCGCACGTGTTAAAGCAGAAGGGCACAGACACTGCGCACTTACCCCCTCTCTGCTCCTTTTTACCAAGCCTACACAGTTAACCATATGGGGTAGGAAGGACATCAGCACACACAACGGCTGCAGAGAGCATCCGTGGGTGTGTTAACAATGTTTTCATTGACTGTTAGGGATGAAACACAACTCCCACAGACCAAACCAAGAAATGGTTTTGTCCACGTTCCTCAACAGTTCCCTACAATTGTTATGTTCAGTCCTTAAGGAGGTTCTGGAATACTCCTTTAAGGTTCACTAACATTCCTCAAGCAGTGGTTATTTTGCAGCTCAGGGAATACATTTTCTAACAAGGCCTCTGTGGTTATGTTTTACCAATGGATACATTTGGTTACCCAGCCAAATCCTTAATGTATGAAAATGAGTAACAGGTGTCTTACTAGTGTTTCCACTTGTTTTTAGGTTTGAATCAGTACAACAAGAACTAAGCAATGCCACAGCACAAAACAAAGAGCTGCAGAGAGAGATGGAGCGATTACAGTCAGAGGTGACAAGGTTCAAAACAATGCAGCTGAAAGCCACCAAGGATGCGGAAAAATACAAGGAAGAAAGGGATTCGGTTTTCAACGAGTACCGCCTCATAATGAGTGAAAGAGATCAAGTAATCAAGGAGGTAGATAAGCTTCAAACAGAACTGGAGCTTGCGGAGTCCAAGCTGAAGAACACTTCTTCTGAGAAGCGAGTGGCCAGTGAAGAGATGGAAGCTTTAAGACAGGTACTAAGCCATTGTTTCGGTGGGGAAAGGAAATGAGTATATGTTGTTGATGCTGGAATCAGGAATGATAACCAACGAATGGTAAATAGGAATCCACTGCAAAGAGGAGATGGTGTTCTGATGTTTTCCTATACCAGTCCTTTTTACTGTCAATTTTCATGTTTGAGCAGAGTACCTGCCAGTTGAAGTTTGCTCTACATTTGACTCAATTCTGTCCAACGTATTATAAATCCTTTCCTTTGCTGTATTAGTCTTTTATATCTTCTTAAATAATGCTCTCTATAATAATATAGCTCTAAATATTCATTATTTTAAACTTTTAACCTCTACAGGAACCACTGGATACAATCTGCTGTGGCTTAAGACGGTACATGATCAAGTAATCTCAAATACTTATGCCAAGCCTGTGCTGACATGCATGTTCTTACTCATTTGCCCTTCTACTACTTATAAGTTGAAGAGGACATTTTGAAGATTTTTTTTCTTTAGAATTCAGGCATGCCTTAAAGTGTGTGAAACCAGAACTTTCTATTTTTCAGCAATATGTTCTCGAAATGCTTATATCACAGCCATGTTGGAATGAAGCTGTTATGATTTGCAGAACACAGTTTGCTGCTCAGTTTCGTTTCCGCTGTCATGCATTCACTTGACTATTTGGTTTACAAATACTTAATTCAGCATGAAATAGATATAAGCAAATGTATTNTCTTAAGTATGACTAAATTCTGGTTTTAAGAAGTCATATTTTCTATCCCTGCATATTTGTCAGCTCAGTAATTCAGCTCTACAGTGAGTGAAGTTTTAATATGTTTCATACCTCTTCTACTTTCATCGAAGCATTTAAGACAATCAAAATGTCTATTGATTTCAGTGGGATCAGGGTGGGTTAGGAATACTCACTGAAATAGCCACAATTAGTCATTCTGTTCCAATTTGTTCTATCTGTCATTGTGGCACTATGAGTAATTTGCCAAAGTGCCTTAAGGGGCAGGGAATTAGAATTTTAAATACATGGGTATTGATTTAAAGGGGTGTTTGAACAAGAGTCATCAAGAGCCTAGGACTGGGGAGTGTGGTGGTGGCAAGGCAGAGACACGTGCTTTTCTTCACCCCCAGAGCTGGCCCTTCAGAAAGCAGAAATAACTGCTGCTGTAATGTTCTAAAAGGTGTAAAATAGCCATACTGGAGTTGTCTTTTTGTTCCTGTTTTTCTCTCCTGTAGCTATAACTCTGTGGCT
>WAAG01025996.1:31199-45645 GCA_013390105.1 Tichodroma muraria | reverse complement strand
AAATTAATTTTAAACAGCGCTATTCCTTCAATTAGTCATCAGGTTAATTACCTCCCTCATCAAAGTATTTAAAGCTGTACTACAAGATATTACAGAATTCTGCAGTGCTGCAAAGTGTACACAGTGTCTTTTCAATATATTTGCTCCATCCCAGTAAATGGGGCCCTGTCCCTCCAAGACACTACAATTACCTCACCTGACTGACTGGAGAAGTTGAAATATTACTTCCCACAGATTTTTTACATTACAGACACGCAAAGTGTAAGCAGGACTTTTTTTCTCCTTGGGCCCTGTCTACTTCAGGAGAAATCTGAAGAGTCTACTCCCTTGCATGCATTTTTAACATCTAGAGATCAAAATACATATTCCTCCATTTAATTCTTTGCAAAAATAAAGAGAGTTCTTTTGTGTGACTATGAGTCAGCATAAATTCAATAACGTTTATTCATAAATAAACAAATCTATATGAAGAGCAGCTTTTCCAGGAAAAAAACCCCTAAACAACTTTTGACATGAATACTACAAATTCATCAATTCTGTATTGCTATGTGCAACATTTATTTTCCTAAACAGAAGGTTTATTCCTGCTGGTTGGTGGCATTTCTGAGGTTTGCATTAAGCTACTTCTTATTCCAAGTTATCAAAATGTAGCTTACCTCCACAGAACACTATAGAGTACTCATATAAAAATCTGAGTATCACCAAAGCAAGCAAAGTATCACCAAACTGGTCTGCCTGTTGCAAGTTGTGCTGACATTCAAGTCTGTCTGGATCTTTCATGTTTTTTTTAATTCAAAGAGGATTCTTTTTTGAATGGGCTAGCCCAATAAAACACGTTAACTTCAGTTTATTTCACAAACAGAGAAAGGCAGACTCAGATTTGCTTAGCACCTCAGTCTCTGTTTTTTGATGGTTAAGGATTGGTTTTGGAAATTCAAACATTTAGCTCAAAGTAGTAAATTATTACATTATGTTTTTTCTCACTCTTTTACAAAAGCAAGACAGCATACATTAAATTCTTATTCCAAACAGTATTAAGGCCTAGGTGTTCTACACTCTATTAATCATTAAAACAAAGCACACACACTGGAATCGATCACATAATACCTATCACAGCTAAATTTCCAAGTGACTTCAGTTAGTCTTATAGTGCTATCAGACTGAAGGAAAAAACCTCCAGCTTCCTTCCATTCATAAAAATAACCTCCCATGGTTTTTGATACCTGAGGCCTTGTATGAAGAGCAAGAGACAACCATACTTAAAATTCCACAAGCTTATTTTTAAATCATGAATAAGTATAGCAATGTATAACATACTGTAATGGTTTGCACAGATTTTTAGGGTTTTATCCCTCCGCATGAGGAGGCGAATTGTTCCCTTCTCCTTGTGTTTCAGGAGTTTCACATCACCAGTTCCTCGTTCTTTCCATTCTGGAAGGTCATTCTCAGATGCAAACCGGAAGAGCTTTGCTCGCCTTGGAGAACAGAAAATTTAATTAGCCTGCTTGTATTAAAACACTACACCTGACTGAACAGCACAATTATTTTTAAAAGCAACACACAAGAAGCAAACAATTCCTTTAATAAGATCCCCTGTTCTACTTCAATATACACATTCAGAAATTGATATGATAAATTAAAATCTCATAATAATATAATAGGAATTATGTAATAACTGTACTAAAATTCAATAGGTTCTGGATACTCTTAGGGGATGACAAACACTTGGTATAGGCAACCTTTTAAATTCAGGTAGCTAATTGACAGGTTTTGCTATAGCCAGAGTTCACCACACTACTTGTCAGAAACTGACCATCACTTTAGTTATCAGAATCTGTACAAGGAGAACTCAAATCTCTCTTCCAGATGAGCAATACCAATCTGTGATTAAATAAAAGCAGAATTTTTAAAACCTGTTTAAAGCAAGCACATCAGGGATCAAATTCAAAAGGTTTCTTTAAGCCTTTAGACTACACTTTTCTTCAAGCAGAGCAAGCCATCCTAATCTGACAATAAGCATAATCTAAGGACAAACTGGGTTGAAGACAACAGACAGGAACTGCCACAAATGCCCCAATACTGTAGTGCAGCTGTTGCTTTTATTATTTCAGTACCTTGAACATCACCCTTTACCCAGGGATGCATGGCAGCAACACCACATACATCTCATTTCCTTCCTCCCAAGACACTTGTTTCACATTCTGTGATCACAATTTCAATCATCACCTAAATTGTTGTCTTCTTTTATGCAAACAATACTAAAGCCAGATTCATACTATCAGCTCCCTTCTGTGGTTCCAGACTTCATTTTCTTGGGGCAACATGAATCACCCCCCCTCAATCTCTGCTGTGACAGTGCAGAGCAACCAATGCAGATTACCCCTTCATACAGAGATTGCTGCAAGCTATGCAGCTTTTTATAAACACTGTTCATTAGGCTTAAACTTGACATTCAAGTAATAGTGAGAAATATTCTACTCACATCTTAAAGAGTTCTTCCTCATCCTCTTCCAGAGTTTTTATTTCTTGCTCCGGAAGAGAAACTATAGGCTCAAACTGAGGATCGTGGTTAGAATCATCTGCATTTTCAGTAGAAGTATCATGCTCCTCATGTGTTTCCTGAGGAGAAAAAAAGAAAACACAAACTTGCTACGTACCCAATCCCTGAAGTATTCATACCTGTGTTTAAAATATTTATGACTTTTCAGCTAGAGATCTTCTAGATCTTCAACTAGATCTTAGTAACTGAAATACCCCATAACAGTAAAGAAATATGATTTATACCTGAAAACAAATGGCTTCCAAGTCAACATACAGTTACACTAAGAAAAAAAAAAAAAAGCTGTTCATGCAGTGTTAGGTGTTCTAATCCTACCACTCAGGAATTGTGCAGAGGCTTGGCCTTGGAGTAATAGCTCTTGGTTATGGAAAAATAATGTCTTCAACAATTTTTCCTACGTAATGTGTTTTATGCTACTAAACCCCTACTATTTCTTAGTGCCTAATGACCCATTGTTAATGGGAAAATTAGAAAAATACCGACACAACATCTACCTAACCCAGCTTAAGGGACATATTGTACCCTGAGTTCATCATTCTGTCTTATGTGTTAGAATCACCTGCAGTCACCAAAGTCAAAGACATTTTGAGGCACAGCTGTAACACTCCTGAAACAATTGAGGTTTCTTGGTTTAAGACTCCTCAAGGAACATTAGGTTATAGGTAAATGGCCAAAATAATACTTCCTATATAAGTTGTTTAGGAACCTGTCAGAGCATTTATTAAGCTTAAGAATGGTTTTTGATACATGACTAGTAGGTTAATGATAAACATCTCTAGTACTTCATACATATGGACTGCTAAGAAGCACTCAGCACACAAGCTTAGGAAGGAGATTCATATGCAAGTTTAACAAAGCCACAGAACAGCTATCTCAGATCAAGAGACCTGATTTGGGTTTGGAGTTTTTTTGTTGCTGCTTGAGTAATAGAAAGGAAAAACAGTCTACACATAGAAGACATTTAAATTATATTTTTACTTTACAAATGGAAGAGTCCACTCTTACAGGCTCTATTCACAACGTCCTTTACAGAGCAGATATACACCACGTGTGCATAAAGCAACAGAAATAAAGCAGTCTTTATTTCTATAAAGTAAACAAAAGAAAAAAAAGAGGGGGCAAGGAAAAATTAGCTTAAAAATGGTGCAAAACATAATCTAGTTGTATCAACAACGTCACACAAGCTATCGCCAGTTTGATGTCCCCAGTGTTCCAGCATGGGAAAAAAAAAGAGAGAAAGGCGTTACGTCACATCTGTTGCCAAAAAACAGGAAAAGAAATGTTAGTCAAACTTGTATACATTGTATCCATGTGTATAAGTAGCACATTCCACACGGTAATTCATCACGCGTTCTGCGCCTGAGCAATTAATTACACAGACCATGAGAAATGCACAATTCACAGCAGCCACATGCTAGAACGTGGATCCCGTTATCACGATACGATCCCGCCCTGCCGCGATACAGGGCACGTGGGCAACTGCTGTGGCACGAGGGCTCCGGCCAGCGGGCCGGGAGAAGGCCGGGAGGAGGGAGGAGAAGAAGAAAGGAGGGAAACGGGGAGAAGGACTACCCGAAAGATCCCGGGTCGCTCGGACTCCCTCATGCCGGGGAACGGCCAAGGCGGGTGGAGGGGCCGGCCCGAGCGGCCACACGTGCCCGGAGCGGCCNTGTCCGCCATGGGCCCGGTCTCCGCGCTCCGCTCGCCGCTTCCTGCCGCGCGCCCCGCCCGCCTTTACCTCATTCCCGCAGCCCGCGCCGCGCCGCCGCAAGGCTCGATGGGAAACGCCCGCTCCCCCTCAGCGCCGCGCTCGCGTCCCGCCCCCGGCGCGGGCAGAGCGCCGCCCGCTCCGGCCCCGTCACACCGACGCCCCACGGGTCCTCGGAACCGGCCCCAGTACCGGCCCTGTCACCTACCCCCCGGTGCCGACCGGCGGCGCGGCCCCTCCCGCCCCCGAGAAGTGCTTTTGTTGTCCCGTTTCCCAGGTGCTTTTCCCATCACCCCCCGCGCCATGGCGGCGACCGCCCGCGTCCCGGCCCAAGATGGCGCCCGCGTGAGGGAAGGCGTGATGTGTGAGCCGCTGTTTTTAATGTGTTTAAGGACCGCAGGTGCTCCCGGGCGCGAGAAGCGGCAGCGCTGAGGGGCAGCGCTTAAAAAACAACCAGATTGTTCCTCTGCTGTCATTCTCCTCACAGCGGCCCGTCCGTGAGGCTACGGCCCCGCCCCGGGAGGTGCGCGGGGCGGCTGAAGGGCTGGCGGGACCATGGCGGAGGAAGGCGAGCGCCGCGATCCCGACCGCGACACGGCTCCTGTGGCGGAGGCTGGAGATGAGGCTGAGACGGACAGCCAGGCCGGGGAAGACGCCGCGGAGAGCCGCGACGTATATAGATACATTAAGGGAGACTTGTTCACCTCCGAGATCTATAAAGTAGAGATACAGAACCTGCCCAAATACATTGGGTTTAATGACGTGAAAAAGTTCCTTGCTAAGTACGGGCTGAATCCCCACAAGATTAAACTCTTCGGGAAGCAGACGTTCGCCTTCGTGACGTTCAAGAGCGAGGAGGAGCGGGACAAGGCCATGCGGGTGCTGCACGGCGCGCTCTGGAAGAGCCGCCACCTCAGCGTGCGCCTGGCCAAGCCCAAAGCCGACCCCATCGCCAAGAAGAGGAAGCAAGAAGAGGATTCGGAGCAGGGAGAGGCGAAGCGTCCGGCTCCCTGCGGAGAGGAGCCTCTGAGCAAGCGGATCGCGGATGTGGTGACCCCGCTGTGGAACGTGCCCTACGAGGAGCAGCTGGCCCAGAAGAAGCAGGAGTGCGAACAAGTGCTGCAGAAGCTGACAAAGTAATTCCTGTTTGTAACGCAATATGTACAAGACTTGGTCTTGTGATGGGATATAGCTAAATTCACACCAACTGATACCTCTAAACTGAAGTGAGGTAGAGGTAGGTCAAAACTCGGATCCCCGTCAAAGTAATTACAAAATGATCTGCGATGCTGCGGACTAAAAGCTCTTCCACTGATTGGAGCATCTTTGGATGTTCTTGGCCACCTTCAAAAGATTGGTTAATGAAGGGAAATTTGTTTTAAAGTCTGTTGTTCCATAAGCAGAAAGATGTTTGTGCCTGTAAAAAAATGAAATTGTCAGATGGTGTAAGAGAGAATCAGTCTGTAGAGATGACAAATTATTACTAGGATTTTCTCTTTTAAAATCCCCTCAAAATTTTATGCCTTTTAGGTCTTTGGAGATGAAAGTATCACTTCTGTCTCTTGCCTTGGATAAAACTGGCATTAATTATCATGCATGGGTATGTTGATAAATCCAGTACATAACCATTGTAACATTACAACTACATTTAACCTTTAACTTTTTCAGGTTACAGCTCTTATGAAGTTGGAGTGGGTTTGCCTGTTAAAAAAATATGGAAGAAACACTCTTCCATGTGATAATCTGAATCTTTTTTGTGCCCTATACAAAAAAGAAGTCTTCTGCAACTCTTGACCTCAGTTTTTCTAAATGTGTGCTTTACATTTTTTGTTTCTGATTTGGGCAGGGAAATAGGAAATAACAACAGAGCTTTATTACCCTGGTTGTTCCTGCAGAAGCAGAAGTTTAATAAATTATGTTGCCCCGTGGAGGGAGTGAAAGCATCACCCTTACAGGTAATGTAATCTCAGGTAAAGTGTGGAACAGGGTTAATGAGCTGAGAGTTATGTTCATTATTTGGTCTCGAGAGACAGTGGACAAACTGAGTGTTCGACTTCATCTTGTAATAAACGATGAATTTTAGATGTTGTTGCCTTTCATGTAAACACTATGTGGAAATACTAACAGGAAGCAGAAAAATTGGTAACTGGATATTGTAACTCTAAAATGAACATGCTGTCCTTGCAAGCCTGTGTTGTAAGCTAATAAATTCCACAACAGAGGCAATATTTTGCTTTTTAAATAACAAGATTTACTAATGCCTTTTCATTATTACTGTTAGTTCACACACATCAAAATCCATGAGTATCTTCCATATGAGCTAAATGTCCTTTGTCCATTCTCAAATGCATTTGACCACATGGGATTTGTTCCAGGAGAAACTTGGCATGTACAAATAAATGCTGTGAAAATGTCTTACATAACTTTATTTTAAATCTAGACTGAATATCGCAACAAATGTGAGTTCTTGATTGGGATTGGTGTAAATCAAGAAGACAAAACTGTGGGTTGTCGTCTTGGCAAATATAAGGGTGGTACATGTGCTGTAGTGGAGCCATTTGATACTATTCACATTCCTGCTATTGCCAAAAAAGTAGTAAAAGCTTTCCAAGACTACATAAGGTGAGCATAAGTAAAATGAGCTATCCATAAAGGTTTTGATATCTTAATCAAAAATATTTATAAGTTTCATTAGTGTTTGTTCTGAGATTTAAGATCTAAGATATACCAGTCTCAAATTTTAGTGATTCTTTGTTTCCACCTCCTGCCTGGATCAAGGGGAGTTCTTCCCTTGCTCCTGCTCAGCTGCTCAGAGATGGGGGCAGGTACCAGCTGAACACAGCTTCATTGCAAGCAATGGGATGTGTAAGTTTACAGTAAAAAGTGTGTGTTAGGAGCTTCTTCCATTAACTGTAAAGAAGCACTCAGAAAAACACTTCTGAAAGGAGGAATTAATTAACCAAGGTCCATTTCTTCCTTGGATGAGAAGAATCATCCTACAGAAAGGAATAAACCAAAAGTTGCACGTTTAAGCAAGAGTGCTTTTTTAGAAAAAGGGATGCATTCTTTAAAAAGCAGTTAAATCCACAAAAATGGAAACCTCAGAAGAGTCATGAAGACAGAGGATTTGAACTTGGTATGAAGCAGAGAAGCTAATGAAAGCATTATAAAAAGTTATGTAATTTTCTGAATGCAGTGGGAAGCTTGCATCTTAATTTTGCCTCTTAATTGTGTCTTGCCTCTGTAATTTTGCATGGTTAAAACAAGGTTTTAAACAAGGTTTTAAAATGTAAGAGGTTTGTGAGAAGGAGGGACAGATTATTTTGCTTTAGGAGTCTTTCTTAGCTGGAAGTCATTCCTTTTTTGACAAATCAGTGTAACCTCTTTTTGTACTCAGCGTTTTTTTCCGTCACTTCGCATAGTGACCTTCTTTTGATTCAACAAACTGTTTAATGTTTCACAAGAAAAGGATTCTCTGTGTGAGTAACCGAGCTTGTGCAAATTGCAGGTCAACTCCTTACTCCGTGTACAGCCCCGAAACCTACGAGGGGCACTGGAAACAGCTCACGGTCCGCACCAGCCGCAGCGGCCACGTCATGGCAATCGCTTATTTCAATCCTCAGGTATTTCACTCCATGTGTAATGGGCAGCCCGGACTCACAGCTTCAGAACTACTTAGATTTGATTTTATGAATTGTGCATGCAAAAGAGAAATAGAAGAATTACTTGCTGTGGTTTACCTTGCTTCACTCTTTAATTCTATTTAGATTAATCTGATACATGGAAATGAACAAGTAGTATTCTTATGTAAAGCATACACTAAGTCATATCTTGAAGTCACTAAAATGATTATTCTTTCTTTCACATGAAAACTTTAGAAATTGAGTAAAGAAGAGCTAGCTGACCTGAAAACCTCTCTGGCAAAATACTTCACAGAAGGGATGGGAAAGAGCAGTGGTGTTACTTCCCTGTACTTTGTGGAGGAAGGACAGAGGTGAGGGAGTTGACTTTGCTTTGGGGGATTTTGGTGGTGGCTGGATTTTTGGTGTTTGCAAATTTCATAGCATTGTTTTGCCTACTTCATAGAAGTAGAAGCAGTTCTTACTAATTAGTTGTTCACCTTTTCCACAAGAGACTCCTGAAATTTCCCATTCTCTGGATAAATGCAGCAAGAGTTTCAGTGGGTGAATCCACTGCCCATTGCTGGCTGTCAGGCTATAGAAGTGTTTACTGCAGTAGATGAATGTTTGTTATTATCAAGTAACTTCTACCTTTCTTCCCTATTTATGTGAATTTTTCAATCTCCCCATCCTCCACAGAGCACAAGGCTCACACCATTTTCATCTAGAGACGGTGGAGGTCCTTGCACACTCTGAGACATTAATGGCCAAGAGAGTCTCCAAGAGCAGATGACCAATGTTACTGGTTAGGATGTAGCAGTACAGTTTTTAGGATGATTACAGCTTTGGTAAAGATTTTAACAGACATGTTTGTCTTCTTTTTTTGGTTTTGTTTCCCTCTCTGTTTTGTCTTCCCATTCCTCCCCTACCACCAGGAAATCTCCCAATCTAGAAGACTTGCCTTTGGAGCATGTGGCTGGTGATAAGTACATATACGAAGAACTCCTTGGCCTAAAATTTAGAATTTCTCCTCATGCATTTTTTCAAGTAAGGATTGTGTAAAGCTGCTCATTTAACAGGATCTGCGTGAATGCTCTTGAGCTTGACTAATGCTGTGGAACAAGATGTTACATACCTAGAAATTTAACCTTTTATATATTTGGTGTGATTAAATAGCAGTAAGTGTTACGTTTGGCTGTAAATGCAGTGAATGACTGTAAGCTTGATGGGAGCACACTGAAGACAACTTTTTCTATTTATTAGTTCATTATCATTTTTCTCCTATTTCACTACAGCCTTTTGTAACACTGAACATGCATTAATGCAGTTCAGGAGTCTTGTATTACTGATTTTTGTTTGCTTTTCCAAAACTTATTTCTGCCCTTCCAACACTTTAAAACGTGTTTTTAATGTATAATGATTTGTTTTTTAGAAACAAGAAAACATGCTTTACTAAGACTCATTAAAACGTATTTACTGTTTATGAAGTAGTAGATGTATTGGAAACTTAATTTCCCAGGTGAACACACAAGCTGCAGAAGTCTTGTACACTGCCATTGGGGAGTGGGCACAACTGAGCCAAGAGAGCACCGTGCTGGACATCTGCTGTGGGACAGGAACCATCGGGATTTCTTTAGCAAAGGTTGGCAATTTCCTCGATAGAAGCTACTTTTCACCTATTTTTAACTGTGGCTACAAGGGAAGAAAATACCTAATGTATGTGAAATGCAACAGATTATATCTTAATTTTTTAAATTAATTTGTAATTGAGCTGCCTGCAGCTGTTTTACCACATCATTATGAAAGCTCATCCTCGTCTTACGCAGCCTAGGTAGGACTTCTGAGTCCCTGTTAATTGCTGATGCTATGAAAAATGGTTAAATTCACACGTAACAGACCACAGAGGGATCTTTTTCCTTTGATTCTACAGAGAGTGAAGAAGGTAATTGGAATTGAGCTCTGCCAAGAAGCTGTGCAGGACGCCAAAGCAAATGCCCAGATTAATGGTGAGTTAAGCTGAAATGCTGAGGCCTTTGTTTGGTAAGGAGTAGTTGCACAGCCACTTGTTCTTTACCTTATCTAAGCAGCCTGGAATTACACATTGTTGATAATGATCTTGTCCAGTTTAAACTTAACCGCTCCTGAAAACAAATACCTTGTTAGCCTATGAGATTGATTTTCCAGCTGAACAGCTTTTTTTTTTAATTGAAAAGTAAAACATTTATTTCAGTGTAAAAATAAGATGAAAACACAGCTACCCTACTAAAGAAAACATTAACTTAGCTGGTGTTTGTGGGCTTTTACTTTAGTCCAGATAATGGAAGATGCTCAAATTACTGTTGTTTAAATCATCTGAAGTTAACAGTGATTGTTTAAATTACACTGTTTCCAGGGTAGACTAAACAATTTGGAATTTCTGAGGCATCAAGACTTAATAGCCAAGGTTAAGAACTGAAAGGTGCTTTGACTAGACAAGTATACTGATAACATCTTTTCTTTTTCTTACAGAACTGAATAATATTGAATTCTATTGTGGGAAGGCAGAAGATATTGTTCCTTCCCTAATGAACGTTTTAGCTCCTCAGAACCTGATCACGATTGTAGATCCACCACGAGCAGGGCTGCGTAAGTTCACCAGTTAGGGTTTAAGTCTGTTCTCCTAATGGCTGTTGGGAGGGAAGCCAAAGAAAACACCATTGGGATAAATTAACTGAAGGCTTCAGGTACAGCTTGGAGCAACGCTGCAGCAGTTTTGTTCATGCTGAATATAACCTCATCTTTTTCTGTGAGGCTCTTGCTGCACACAGAACCAGTAAACAGCTGTTGTGGTTTTGATCTAGATTCCAAGGTAATTCTTGCTCTTAGAAGAGCTGAACATCTGAAGAAGCTCATCTATGTCTCCTGCAATCCCAGAGCCGCAATGAATAATTTTGTGGAGTGAGTGTTTCTTGCATTAAGTTGACTTACTAAATGTGGTAAGAAGAAAACTATATATTTTGAGGAGGGGGGACAATTGCTGGATTTTTATTTTCAAGCCATGTTCCTTGAGGTTTACCTTTCACCAGAAACAGCTGGGAGCTGCAGCAGCTGGCTTGGAATGGTACTGCCCAATACACAAGTCATAATGGAAATACTAGGGGTAATGAATAAGCCTATCATGAAACTGAGGCTTGGGGAAGAAAAACCTCTCCGAGAAGAGCAGCAGTGATGAGCATTATACTAAAATATTAATACATTTCTTCCTGCCCTTTTTTCCCTTCCCCATCAAGCCTGTGCCGGGCCCCTTCCAACAGAGTGAAAGGAGCCTCTTTCCGGCCGGTGAGAGCCATGGCTGTGGATCTGTTCCCTCAGACCAGGCACTGTGAGTTGCTGATCTTCTTCGAGAGGGTGGAATACGCCAACGGCAGCTCTGCGGCAGCAGCACCGGCTGCCAGCGAGGTCACAGCAGCAGCAGCAGCAGCAGCAGCGTGTGGCGCTGGGGGCGTGGATGGCATCGGCCCCCCGGCGGCCAGGGAGGGGAGCCAGGCAGCTGCTGGCCATGGGGACTGCACTCCAAGAGAGGGGTCACCCTAACTCCTGAGGGACTGCAGAAACTACTTCTGCTTTGTAACTGTGTCAGTAACATCACTTCTGTAACATCCAGGTAATAAATCTCTGTCCAACAGAGTAAGTGCAAGGCTTCCAACTTATTTCATCATCCTAATTTGAATTAAATTTCATTTTCATAGATTCCCAGAAGGGTTTGTGTTGGATGGGACCTTAGTGATCATCTCGTAACCACCCCCCTGCCATGAGCAGGGACACCTTCCACTCAACCGGGCTGCTCAGAGCCCCATCCAGCCTGGTCCTGAACACTTCCAGGGACAGGATGTTACATAGATTAGGTCAGATCCTGCTTTTCTCTTCCTGCCTAGATATATACATACATATATATATATACACACATATATATAGAGAGACACACACCCAATTCCCAGAGCAGGTCATCTTGCTAAAGGGACCTGGACCTACCTGTCAGTACTTCATCATTCTCTACTCCCCTGTCAAAACTCTGCCATGTTTTTTCAGTAGGCAAGTAAAGATTAACGCTTCCATAAATAATTTACTTTCTAAATCTTCATTAGGAAGTAACAAACTCAGTCTAATAAAACTTCTACACTTCCCCCAGATGAAGTCAGTCTTACTCTCAGACTGTAGCATCACTGACAAGACAATAAGGCTGCAAGTTTCCTACACACCATACTACTAAAGCTGAGGTGACTGCTCAAGCCAGACCTCAGCACTGAAAACTGACAGCCACAACTGAACTGTACTGACACCAGCACCTTACACTGCACTGCCCATACTGGGGGTGAAGACAGACCTGGCTTGAGAGCTCCACAAGGTACTCTCCAGTCAGGACTCACTGCAGCCAGAGGCTCAGCAGCCACCATTAATGGACTGTGATCCACACTACAGAACAGACAGCAACACTTAGGAGTGACCATCTTAAATCTCAACTTACTTCTAATATACATTTAATATGGCAAAACAACAACAAAAAAATTCTACTACAGTCCATGGCTGTGTTTGGTACCTGCACCCAACAGGTACCAAATCTAGCACTCTAGGTTGTAACATTTCTCACCTTGCCAAGTTTTAAGTAAAAATACAAAATACAAATCCTAATTCAAAAAAAGGTAACTTAATTTTTTACCAAGTGTTTAACCATGTAAACATTCAATTCCTCACCGAAAAAGTGATTCAGTATCAGCACTTACCTAATTTCTCTTTAAAAATACCTACAGGACTTGATGAATATGAGTTCCTTTCTCTAGATATGTTTAAGCTATCATAATACTGACCACACTGGCACATTTTATAATATCAAACTTTATTGCTCGAAACTAATTATCTGAAAAATACACATGTAGTACTCAAAGACTGAACACAGAGGATTACATGATTGTGCAGAAAAAAAGCAAGCAGAGGCTCAGTGAAAATGAGGCTTTATAGTTGTACCAATTTAGCACTGGCACCAAGCAACTGCACCCAACACAACTCAAACAGCAACCATTGTTACCTGCTGGGGCAATAAGGATGAACTTTGTTTTGTTTTCCCAGTTTCTCAGATACACATTGAAATACTGTCACTGATAATTTTATTTGGTTAATAACAGCATGGCTTCTTGCACTTCACATTTCTTCCCACAGAAAGTTAGGAGGCTATCACTTCCTGAATTTCACTCCAGAACCAAAGTACAGTTTAGTGAATTAGTAAGATAATCATGATGCTTTTAAATACTTGGATGTTACAAATATATTTGTATAAAGCCTAACAGCATCACAGGAGAATGGAAGTTTACGTACAACAGTTAAGTTTATGCATAATAGTCTTTCCAAAGTTAAGTACCCAACTAATTCAGTTTTGTCTAATAAATATGTTAAAAAAAGCTGATGACTGGTGTTTCAGTAGGCAGCATCTGACTAGTCACTGGAAGTCACAGTAAGTTTTCTGTCAGTACCATGAAGATTTGAATGCACATGAATTTAATCCTTAAAGTCAATATACCACACTTTTGTCGAGAAGCACATAATATGCAAAGCAAAAACTGTCTAATCCCCAAAGGATGGAACAGTTCTTAAAAATACACTCCATCCCTATAAAAATACCCATCTTCCCCTGGATATAGAAGGGATAAATAACAAATATCAGTGACAAAAGCAGCAGTTTTATGCATTCATACAATCAGATCTAAACCTTTACAGCCGATTACCTAGAAAACACACAAGAGTTACAAGACAAGTTTAGGATACATCTTGAATCACACTGTAAGTGTTCATGCAGAAGCTGAAGTTAATGCAATGATCTATCCTCTATCACAGCAGCTCGTGCTTATGTGCAAATGCAGGACTGTTACACTCCAAACAATAGTAAACATTAAAACACAAGAATACTTCACAATGACATCAACAGCAGTTACGTTGTTTGTTCCAGCAGTTATTGCGCTATTTTCTGGACATCTCTCCAGTTAAAGGCTGCAGCAAGGTCTAATACCATCTTTTTATGTTTATTTTTGTTTAGAATGCATAATATACGTTCTAGGCTTTGGTTCACAATGAAATCTCTGGATGTTTTAATTAAGGGCCATGGTCACCTTGTGATTCTGATAGTGGCAGACTGAGGTAATACAGCAATCCTCTTAAAATTAATGAAAACAAATTGGTAAGTGAGGCATCTATGGATATTCTGCAGGTGACCTGCAAATGCATTGACATTCTGATTTCAGAAAAATAAAAAGATCTACAAGGGTGATTTGTCTTCTACAGTGCCATCCAAGTACAGATTTTTCTGCTGAAAACACAAGCTAAAATAAAACCTATCTAAGAGTAATACATTTAGGCATAGAAGATAAAAGCCCTGTCTTTATGAAAACAGAGAAGTCCCAATAAAAACAATGAAAAGAGACAAACAGCAATCACTGCTTGTCACTACTGCACCAATATAATATACCCTTCAAAAGATGGAAATTTATTAAAGCTATACAAAAAAAAGCAGAGGCAGTGTTTTTTGTGGGT
>WAAG01025996.1:9954-31183 GCA_013390105.1 Tichodroma muraria | reverse complement strand
GTTTTTTTTTTGTTTTTTTTTTTTTTTTTTTTTTTTTTAGACAGGCCACTTCTTTAAATAATAGTTCATATATCGTCTTCCAACTACCCGTATCCTGTTGTAACAGGATTACAACTCATGGAACAAAAAAGCAAAATATAATAATAAAAAACGTGTGGATTCATATTTGCAGAGACTTCCAAGCGTATCATTTAAACACAGAAACAGGTAAGACTCCGTGACTCCTCCTGTTTAACCCCAAAGATTATATGCAACACATTAGAGAACATGAGCTTGAAATATAAATTAAAATCCACATATTTCCAAAGCAACGTGTGATGTTAAAGGAGGTCTTACAATACTGATGCCGACATTTTAAAAATCCAGTAGGCACTAAATTCAATATACTGCAGCACTCTCTATGTAACATGGTAAATTAGAAAACAAAACCACGCCAAAAATCAGAATAAAACCAAAACAAACAAACAAAAAAAAAATAAACAAAAAACCCTTCAAGCCCCAGATCCCTGTCAATGTAGGTACCAGGAGCTGCAGCAAGTATAGAGAACTGACCTTTCATTCCCAACAGGAGCAGGAGTGTAAAAATGGAGCAGTGCAGCTCCTGGATAAGTCACTGCAGCCCTGCCACCAGCTTGGCTTTTGCTCTCTTCTTTAAGACCAAACCAAAAAATGGTTGCACGAGAAGAGTTCCTGCAGCCCCCCCGTGAACCCCGTGTGAAGAGCGGAACCCACAAAGCAGCGCTTTCACACAGCCACGCTGTTTCTCCTGGGCTTGGCCTACTAAAGCCTCAGAAGACACAGTGAGTACTGCCTGTTTGCCAGGATTGCATTTTAGAGTAGTTGCATATTTGTGATTTTCTTATTTATGAGTATAACTGGTTATGGTCTCATTCTACTCATTATCTATGTCATATTCCAAATCTACATTCTAATTTTCATTGCAGAAGTTACACACTTTCTTTAAAAACTAAAAATGTAATTAAAAAAGTAAAAACAAAAACTTCTTAAAAAACAAATTGCTGCAGTCAGACTTAAGGGTTGTGTTGATTTTTTTTCTAAAGTCTTTGCTTTTATGGTACAAATTAATTAAGACTTAACTGATCAAGTCAGATGCAATCTGACACCAAACAAATGAGAAATTGTTTTATTGCTGGGAAAAGGGAGTGGAAAGTCATTGGCAAAATATTTTCAGACTATCAACCATCATCAGCTGCATTTTGGCTCCAAGCTTTGAAAACAGCCTTTCAAATTCAGTTTTTACTTTAATCATATAAGTGGGGCCATATTTTCCCTGTTCAACAGATCTGTAAACTAACACAGGCTCTTTTCATTCAAAATAAACCCCAGTAATTTTGAATCTCCAACCTGTTACTCTTAACACTACCAGGTATTCTTGTTCTTTTCAAGTAATAACAAAATCTGCATCCTCTAATCTCAAATAACTAAGCCTGGCAGGAAACAAGAAACAAAAGGAAACAGTGTTACTGGCCTAATCCTATGGCATTAGAAACATTGCTCATCACTTTCCTGTATTTGTCACCAAAGTGTCTTATCAGTGCATATTATTATGTGCTGAAATGCAACAAAACTTTTCACAAAAATAGTTTTAGGCATGTTCATACAAGAAGATGTACATATATTTATTTTATATATACATATATATGAATGTGTATATATATAATATCAGCTTCAACCTGTACATAGATATTCTGAATTTCATACTTAAAATACATCCATTTCAAACAACATGGATGGCTTTCCAGGAGAAAGTGCTTGATTGGTTTTATCCTGTGTGAACATGCCTGTCCTCTCTGCATTTGCCCCAGTAGAGATCTTTATGATCAATTCTTTAAACGTACATATCTCAGAGGTATTAAATGAGGGAAAAAAAAAAACAAAGAAAAAGAAACTAGGAAAAAGTAATATTGCCCTGATGATGCAAAAAGAACAATGCATAACTGAAGCAGCTTGGATTTTAAAAGTTATCTTGCATTCTGCAGCAAACAATTTTTAAATAATTGTTGAAAATCTAGTTCCTCCATTTGTGTTATTGCTCCCCACTTGCACGTTTTCTCATTAAACATCAACAGTACAGAGAGGTTCACTACCAGGTTGAGCTGATTCCACTATTGTCATCTTGGGTTTCTTTCGGGTTTCCTCCTAGAAAATAAAAAACAACCCCCACCACGCAGTCATAAAGAGAACAGAATCATAAACCAGTTAAAATTCTGAACCATTTTAGCCAAACTTGTGTCAGTTGTTGCAAGAGTCTAACTAGGGCTAATGTTAAAAATAAATGTACAGAAATAGGTACAGTCAAGTTATAAGCCAGTTTAGAAGACAGGATGACAATCTCCCCAGAAGTAGACTCCCAATAAATTTTGAAGAGCTCTCTTTATTTAAAATACTGCGTAAAATAAGCAAAAACCCCCTGCTCATTGGTATATTGTGACCCATGACATTCATGCTGTTTGTAAATACATGAGAATATACACTCACTCTTTCCTGTGCCAGTTTTTTCATTTCTTCCTGTAACTTGTTCAGGATGTGCAGATTTGGCTTGTTCTTTTTGGCATACTGCTGAAGTTCTATCACACTTCTATCAGAGGTTTCCTATTCAATAGAATCATAAGCAACAACTGAGCAACATTTTTAATGAAAAAATTAATGTACATGGATCAAAGTTTAGTCTGTTCTATTTCTGTAGCTAGTTTACTTCCTTAAACAGCTGCTTTCATGAGATAGTTAAATAGCTTCTTTGATTTTGATATG
This sequence comes from Tichodroma muraria, assembly GCA_013390105.1. Taxonomy (NCBI): domain Eukaryota; kingdom Metazoa; phylum Chordata; class Aves; order Passeriformes; family Sittidae; genus Tichodroma; species Tichodroma muraria. The sequence continues at coordinate 28,411 of WAAG01025996.1, read as the reverse complement.
GGAGATGCAAGATTAACACAATTATTACTGTCAAAATCTGAAACTGAAATCCAGGCACCTTAAAGTTTCATTGTAACTTAATTGACAATTCCAGAAAAACACAAAAGCAAAACTCCAGTCACAGGGTAGGTTATACTCAAACAGAAGCCTGCTCACCTGTTTAACCAGCTTGCTATTCTCTCTGCCATACATTCGCAAGAGAGAGCCCCAGTTTTTCACATGTGGATGCAGTAGCTGAAGGATTTTCTGAGAAGCCAATTGCTTCCCCACTCTTTTATTTTTGCCTGTAAAAATAACCACGGAAGTGTCTCAATACCAGCAGCACATTAGGTAATGATAGCCATAAATATTCACTTGAGTTAGTCAAAACTGAGATACCAGAGAAGAGCAGGACCAGCACACAACAACCCTCACAACGGGCAGCAGAGGAGAACAGGAAGAGAGGAAGAGGAGATTCAGAGGTCACACCAATTATTGTACTTACACCAGCCTCGCACTGTGTGCTTGCCACAAGTCATGACATATTCACTCTTCTGATTTTTCCCAGGAATCACTTCAAACTTTATGGATGTATCACCCATTCCGTGGTTTCTTAAGCACAAACACAATCAAGATCACATACTAAGTAAAACTATGAACAAGTTAAGTGATTGCAGTTATCATCTCGGACAGTCATTGCAATGAAATGAATGTATCAATAATAAATGTCAATACATTAATTAACGAAGATTTTTTTAGATCAGTAACTTGAGCCAAATGAAAAAGCAACCCTGTGTGAGAAAAAACAAAATACATTTATTTGTCTAACAACTACATCCTGATCTCCAAAGAAGCACAAACAGCAAATGTGAATTAAGAGGACTCAGCACTGACGAGGTCAGCCCCCACCACGGGTCTCTCAGGCCCAGGGAGCTCAGCAGCTCAGGCAGGCTCACTGACAAACACCAGCAAGAAGCAAACAGCGGGTCCTGAGCCACACCTCACAGCACACACAGGTCCTCATGCTGCAGCCTCACCTTTTAAGGCACTCATGGAGAATCTGATATGGAGACAAGAGTCCAGCTTTACTGGTGAGTTCATATACCCGTGAGTCCTCAATACTGATATGGTTAAAATACTGCAAAGGAATTGAAAAGGGTTATTGTGCTTTGTGCAAATAAAACCCTAATATTGTCCTTAGCCTTAATTTCTCCTCTGCTACATTAAACCAATTCTGTTGCTCTGTGCTTAGTACTTTAAAAAGTGTTTTTAAATCCATAATGGGTTAAAAGCAACATCATTAAAACTGTCACACTGAATCAAACATTTGCAGACAGAAATTTTAACTCCAATCTTATATTATTCAGTATGTACATAAAAATGATAATCTTATAAACTCTTTATCATAATTTCTCCCTCAGAACAAGATTATTTTAACTAATTATGAAACTCTATTTACCAAAATACTGTGGGGTTTAATACAAGAGAACAGAACAGCTATTGGCACACTTGGTATTTTATTTTAAAAGAACGGAAAAAATTGCCTGTATTTCCTTAACAACCATTTCAATAGCGCAGGGCATACAACACAGTTCTGAGTTAAAGCAAGGGTACAAACAACTCCTTCTGTATATTACTTCATTTTAGAAAGCATTCCTTCCAGGCTGATCACTGATTTTTCCTTTATTCCTTACTGATGGTATCACTGATCAATGAACTACTTAATTCTCCCAGTACCTGAGAATATAGCACAGCTCTTCTCTTAAAGAAATCTTTCCTCTGATTTTCTCAAATGTCACTGCTTAAACTATGGGATTTCACTATGTGGTAATAAAAACATCTCAGAAGCCTGAGCACTTTTACTTCTTACTTGGTTCCTAAGACGATCACACAAAACCAAACAGCACCTAGCTCTGAACATTTCCTGGCATAACCAGAGGATTCTGGAAGGCAGGGCAGTACAGGCAGTCAGGTGCCCTGGAATATCTCAAGTGTTCAGTAAGTGACCTGTTGGTCAATACAGAACCAGTTCCCTGCATCACAGTGAATTTTCCGACCCATTCTGATGGAAAAAAAAAAAAAAGTATTTTCTTTGCCCTAAGTCTTCTTCTAAATGGAGGATTTTATACTTCCATTTGACTGAGAAAACAATCTTACTAATTTTCAGTAGCATTCCTGATATTAATGTTCACTGTTTTAAAAACAAACTCAAATGACTCCAGCCAGGAAGCATGAGCTCAATACCTCAAGTTCTTGACTGTCTTTGGGCTTCTCCTCAGAGGTCTGTTTAACAAAGTCAGGAATAAGGATTTCCAGTGTAGCTCGAGCTGCAGAAAGTGATTAAACATCTTAATTAAGTTATTTTAAACAAAAACATCTCCTCTAGAAATTGTCAGGCATTTTCTTCTGGTAAGAAATTTATTCAGTTACACTTTTCAAGGGAAAAAATGTTCTACTAGTTCAGCTTGATAATTAAAGCCTCATAACTAATTAAAAGAAGAAATTACTTTTTAAAAATGCCTACAAAAGGAAAAATATTCCAGTCTCATTTTAAAGTGACGTAGAGCCTTTAAGACCTAAAATTAAGAGAGTTATTATCATCCCCTAGTTCTTACAGCCAAACCCCTGTACTGAATCACTATGGCCCTCAGAACCCCAGAATGGTACAAAAAGCAAACAGAAACAATTCAGCAGTTGGTACTGAGAAAGAAAAAAACATTACCAGCTTTATTCTTGGCAAGTTTTTTGCTGCTGGCAGTTCCCGCCCCATAAGTTACTCCATCAATAATCACTGAGGCTCCAAAAGGTTCACTTGGGTTCTCTGGAAATTGAGGAGGAAAGAAGAAAGCTTTTTGGAACTCCCGGCGTGCATAAAATATCACCACTATCAAGATTTGTTTTCTTAATTTCAGCTTCAAGATGGATGAGAATTGTTTATTCTTCAAGAAGACTAAAAAATTGTTTAACTAACAAGAGTTTTTCATTAACAGACTTACCACCATATACTTCATTCTTCCAAATAAAGAACTTACAGATTTTAAGAGACCACTGGTAATCTGCCAGAACTTAAATATTAATTCCAAATTTTTTGCATGGTGTGAATACAAGAGCTACACATTCCGATATAGAAATTTCAGTTGTATTATGTAGTGCATGTACAGGAATAGCATAATACTGAATAATTAAAAAAACCCAAAAAAACAGGAAATGCAAGGAACTAATGGAACATACATTATATCACTTAGAGAAAAAAAAAAATAAAAATATTAACGTTAGATTTTTCATATATGCACCATTTTTGGATTCTTGATTAAGCATCAAGACCAGGATAGAGTTGTTGAAGGAAACAGACTTACCACATTCAAAGAAATTGTAAACAGGGCGAACCTTTAGGACTCGTTGCATATATTCATGCAAGATGCAAACTTCAGACTTCCCATTGGGATTAATGACAAACTCTGCAAAACAGACAGGAAGAAGGGAAGAAGCTCAGTAGTTCCAGTCTTCGAAAGATAATTTCTGTTACAAACAAATCAATACTGAGCAACACTCAGCAGTAACAAGAGCTGAAGGTTGTCATTACTTACCAGGACTGTAACCTTAAATAAAAATGTCTTTGTTTAGAAATGAGTATTTTGAATAGGAAGTACATTTTAACAATATTTTTCCTTTCTTATGTAATATACGATGGGTCAAAGAACACAGAATATCGGATCAGGAATTAGGGGACTTACTACAGGATTTTTTTAATTTTCAGTCAAGCTTAGAGCTACAATTAGTCTTCAACACAGCCTATCTGAAGTCCAGCTGGACCAGCTAACCTTTCTTTATGGGTGCATCCTGCACGGACAGGGTGATGAGCTTCTGGTTGGCCGGCAGGATGGGCCGCTCGGACTCCGCCTGCTTCCGCTTCATCTCCCGGTTGAACTGGCGTCGCTCGGCCCAGGTCCGGAATTTTTTTACCGTCACTTGTTCGAAGTCAAAACGCTTTTCAAGATAGCGTCTAAAATCTTCCAGATCTGAGAAACACAATCAAGTTACTCCCTCTGCTTCACCACTGAACAAGCATTAAGTTCTGTATTTCCACTCTTTTCAACGTGCTGTAATTCCTTCCTTAGACTAGGAGCAAAAGGTTAAGATGCTGTTTTGGGCTAACGGAAGTAATTTTAAGTTTTCCTATTACAGGATCAAATGCAGAATGTTTGTGCAAACCAGAAAACAAAATAAAACAAACCATCATTTTATTCTGTCACTTGATGATTTTACTAATCCCTAACGAGCATTAATACCCAACACAATTTACAACAAACATCAGTAATTGTTCTGCTTCAACATCTAACCACCTTCCCTTTACCTGAAGCAAGGTATACAGTGAGAACAGTAGCTGTCCTTTCAGCCTCAGTTCCCTGAAGCCAAACCCAACTGTTGCTGCCTACTTATTATGCAGTGTGCCATGAAACACTGTAGAGTGATGTTCCATGAGCTCCATGGGTATCTGCAGCCTCTGTGCAGAATTTAATACATTAAATTCACATACAGAATGCTAAAAGATTGCCCCCTTGTAGTACAGCTGCTTCTCCTTTATAGGATAGTCTGCAAATATAATCAGTAAAAATAAAGAGTAGCATCCACAGATGTAAACAAACAAAAGAAAGCTGCTGGTATTGTTTCCTTCCACAAGGAATTCCAAATGCAAGTCACGCTTATACTTGATCACTCAGAATCTTTTTCAGTAATACAGAACAGATCCTATTTAAAGAGAGAGATAGACAGGTGAACTTCATGTAGAAAAGTAAGTGCTTACTGGCTTTAATTTTGCTGCTAAATATTGATGATTTGGAGATTTTTTTAACATCATTTGGCATGGTTTTTGGACTGGACATGACACATGTAATGACAAGGATAAGTTTAATGTGTGAGGACTACAAAGACAAATGGCAGCCTACGATCCATACCAATATTCTGAGCAGCAGAAATTTACGTGGATGGGATTCTTGGGTATGCAGATGTGATAAGTAACACGAGTTTCCTCTCCAAGTTCCTCTCCACTGGGTGGTGATTTTGGCATGATGACCTTAGACAGCTTGTTGTGTAGAGGCTAGCAGATTTGCATAAATGAAGTAATGAAGCATCACACCCCTTTGTGTGAGTGCAATTATATTTGCATGACTTAGTCAGCTAGACTTGTGCAAATAGAGAGATATAGTTTAACTACATCATTTATCTTAAGAGATCATCCAGAAAATAGATATAACTCAGCCAGTACAGAGGACATAGAAAAGCCTACTTGAAGAAGTCACACAAACACATTTGACAACAGCAAATGTACACAGTGACATCATAACTGATTCTTATCTCGAGATGAAGTCTACAGGACTGAACCACCAAAATGTTCACTTTTTCGTGTAAAACCTTTCCATGTGGACTCCCAGGGCTTCAGGAAAGATTATAACTCAGTAGCTAAGTCTGATATAAAATCTCCCAAATGCCATTACCCCAAGTCAAGTCAAAAAAAGACTCCACTTCCCATACATACCTACAGATTCATCTTTACATACTTCAACTTTGGCCTTAACTTGTCCCAAAGCTCCTTGTGCTGCATCTCCCCCAGAGGGGTCTTTGTCATCTAGAGGCCCAGAATCAGCAGCAGTGGAATCTGGTTCTTCTGTTTGGCAGTCCAGTTCTGAGGATTTATCTAGATGCTTTACAGGTGATACTTCCCCATTTGGGGTTATGTCATTGTTTTGTTCCCTTTCCTCATTTTCCTTCATTTTTTTGTAATGAAAGCAGGGAATGCTACTAAGGGGAGGATCATGTTTCTGCAAATATAAAAAATAATACAGAAGGTTTCAGTATCTCAAGGTCACCAAAAGCAAAATTCAAACCCGAAAGATGGAAGCAAGATGGAAGCTACTTGTACTCAGTCTAGGCTCAAGCTCCTCTTCAGTCAGCAAAGTCATTCTACTCAAGAGCTGAGCGGGATCACTCCTGGGGGACCTTCACACTGTGACACTGACACAAACCCGCTGGTTTAGCTCCAGACTACAACCTGTTCAGCTACAGGCAAATGCTGTATGCTTTCATAAAATCCACTGAGCTTTCCTGAGGCATAAGCCCATGGCATTAAATCCAATTTCTGCAGATTCCTTGGGTTCATGAATGTCATCCTTACTTCCGTAAATGTGGACCATAAGCCACAGCTCAGACTAATTTATAGCTACAAATAAATGCTCCCTAGATATGAAATCATGGTGCAATAACCCCCCAATTTTGCAGCCGTACTAGAAAAGTGAAGGCACCAAACAAGATGATCTCATTCACTTTAACTGCCCAGACAGAAACACAAAGCACCTAAGGAAAATCATATCAGATTTTCAAACACAGAAGTATTTTTCAAGGATCTTAATTCAAACACTGGAAACAAGCCTGCCAAAGCAGAAAAGTATTTAACTTCTTGCAGGAACATATCTAATTTTTTTATCTTAGTAAGTATTTAAGTAATTGACAGCTCTCACCCTTATGCTTCCTGTTCCCAAAAAGTAAGGTCTAGACCAGGTAACAACTCTAGATTCTCTGTGCAGATATACAGGAATGCCCGAGTTATGGAATGTCATGATCCATCCATCTGGCAAAGGTTCAGTAGGAGGGCGGCCACGACCTTTAAAGCAAATAACGGCTTTCAACTTGGATAGACTGCTTAGAAGAATAGAAATAAAATCCAGGTTTTTATTTATTGCTTTTTCTGTCCCAAAGAATAAAACTGCACTGAAACAAGATTAACAATGTTTTGTAGATAGATGTTGTTTTCATAACAAGGTATGTGCCTCTAACTCAGACTAAATCCTGCAAAATTACAGATTCCATGACGTTCTCAACTAAAGGCAATAGTAGCAATAATTTTTATATAGACTGATTTGTTTGTTTCATCACTGAATTCTCTTTTCTTTAGTCTTTTTATACTTACCACAAGCACCACTGGAAAGTATTTACTGGAAAAGTCATACTTGCTTCAGAAACAACTTCATTTTCCATTAAAAACGTTTCACTTGACACTCAGGAATAAATTTGCATCGAAACACCACCAGATTCACAGACCCAAACAGCCAGCAAAGAGCTCATCTCTAAGCCAAGGTCTCATGTCTCTCTAAATCACAAATCAGAGACTATTCATCTTTGCTGGAAGCTTCCCGGCAGTCCTCTGTTACTATACAATTTTGGAGCAAAATGTTATTTGTTTTTTTATTTCAGAATACAGCAAAGCTGTAAATATTCCTCTTAGTACGTGTTTAAATTTTTATTCTAATTCAGAATATTTTCCACTCCATTCTTCTGGATGGGTTTGTGTTCTCAGCTCTTCGTTATTAGTAGTTTCTAACACAAAAAAATTGGATAAATGTAAGCCACTGACTTTTCTAGTTATTATTTTCAACCTAGATTGCATTCATAGAGACCTCACATGGGGCAATTTCAACAGAAGTTATGTAACTGAAGCAGGAAAAAGGCCAGAATGCCCAGAGACAAAAACCTCAGATCACCCTTGTTCACCTCCCCACCACTGAGGTAACATTCTTCATTATTTTACACAAATCCACATACTAAAATATACTCTTATTACATGAAACAGATCAAAAGCAAAAATCAACTTCACTGTTTAAGAACATGAAAAACCATTCCACAGTAAGCCTCCCAACACTAAAATTCTCCAACACATTAATGATTTCATGTGAATTGCTGTCCCACACTTTGCTTGTCGATACACTTTTGTTCTACAGACACGAGCCATACACAGGACCCACAGTTATTAAATGTACATTAACTTACTCTTCAGTACAGTTTTAATTTTGGTCATCATTGGCTGCACGCTTGTCTCTCCATCGGACTGGTGATCACTTTCACCACCGTATTTCTCATTATCTAGTCTCCTTGTTTTGGGTGCTCGAAGACCCTCTTCCAGCAGAGCATCCACATCATTATCAAAGTCATCCTGAAAGAGACTTCATCAGACACTATCCTTCTGGGCCTACCAACCTCCCTTTTCCCTTGCAAAGAGAAAGCAGACATTTTTCATATGTACTTCCATGCAGAGAGAAACTAGAAATTTCCAATGATTCCAGTAAAAAGACTGAAAAATAAGAAAATAAGTTTGTGAGAACTAGAATCTACACGATAAAATGAACTGCAATTGTGTGAGAAGACTTTTAAATGCTGCTTTTACAGAAAACTATAGAAGCTGCAACACAACTCAGAAGTTCGACTGAAAGTTTCCAGAGGTTCTCAGCCAAAGCTCCGTCTCTGAAAATTCTGCAGTTTTGACTCATGTACTGCACAATTCTAGAAGAGATTATTTCTTTGCTTATTTTTTTCTAGCCACTTGGAAACCTCTTACCCAGCAAACACCTCTGATTTACTTACCTCGTATGAGAAATTCAAGGCTTCTTCATCCACTTTATCTCTTTGAACGATTGCTTTAGATGTGAACCCTCCTCCTTCTTCATCTATTTCCATCAAATTGTCGGTAAAGTCTTCTAGCTCATCCAGAACTGCAAACTCCACTCTCTTTTCCTGATCAATATCATTTTCATCATCCTTCTTGTCATCACCTTCACCCCCTATCCCTACAGCTTTACCATTACTACCACCGAAAGGACAAACATGCAAATCACCATTGACATTATTAATACCAAACTCTGTATCTGCCTTATAATCCTGCTCAACTCCAGTGTACAGAACTTTCCTATCTTTGCTTTTGCAGCTTTCTGTAAAGCTAACACTAATCTTCACATCCTTCAGTAACTTAAGATCTGGGGTGAACTTTCGAACTGACGGTGCGTGACGAGCAGTTCTGGGGCTTTGGTCACTACTGTTGGGGTCTATGATAAGACGACTTTTGTAGCAGGCAGATCCCTTTGTGAGCAGCTGTGTTCTGCAGAGACTGTGCGTGTCCCCAGCAGGGGTATCTGACTGTCCATCACCACCAGAGCCAACGTCCATTACCTCTGCGTCACTGGACGTTTGCAGGGGAGGTGGTGGAGGCTGTTCGTTGGGCGGCAGAGGTGGCCGACAAGTGTGGTTCTCCACATTCATTTCTCTTGCAGGTTCTTTAGGGAGGGGTGGTACATTTTCATAGTTCTCCATTTTTAAAACTACTGTTTTAAAAAAAACAATGCTTTAATAAATGTTTAACTCTATATTCCTAACATGCATAAGTCCATCAGGATTGGTTTATCATGTTCTATTCAATATGCAACACTGATGATTCAGTTAAGCTGACTACATTGTTCTTTTCATTAATGTAGACAGCTTTCAGAATCACTGTCTCAATTATTGGAAATCACAATGCATTCAGCTTAAATAGCTGAAGACTAAGGGTGCATCTTCACTGGACAAGCTGGTCTCCTTTTCTTCTTTCAACCTACAAGAGGAAACAAGAAAAAAAAAAATTTGTCACAGGAGGAAAATAGAAGTAGTATCCCAGGCAGAACGGAAACATGTCACTCCTTCCAGCATAAATTTCAAGTAGAAGAGTGACACTTGTACAGTGAGAAAAGCAAGGTACCCAGATACCAGCTTGAAGGAGGCTGAAACTTGAGTGGTTTTATTGCTCGAGCTGTACACCAGCACAAGAATTTACTAACACAGTCGCCTTTATGATTAGCTGACTCTCTCTGCTTGGTTAGCACGCAGGGCATTAAGTGTGACAGGCTAAAAACTGCATTTTGCGGAAGTTCTCCCATAATCTAAAACAACCTGGTATTCAAGTTATACTTACCCACACAGCAGAAAGGATAATTAGCTTACAGTTTAAGACAGTCTGCAAAACCAACAAGATTTTAAAGACTATGGTCATGACTTTTCAAAATTTAAGTTATCAGCTATTTCTGAAATCTCACAATTTACTAAAATATCACAGAAAATTACTGTCTAGATAACCAGATATTAGACATTTGATCTTGTATTTTGCACTATTATAGAACTATTTATTCATTATGTCCAAGGAATTCAGGTTCAGATACATAGGATTAAAGCTCAAATTAACTTTGGAAGGTATTTAGAAGCCAATGTTTTAGGGAATTTAACCTGGAAAAAGTATTCAATTCCTCTAGGAAATCTGACAGGGGATGGGGAGTGTTTGTTTAAGGTTTATTTTTCACATTAGGTGGACTTTCTACCATGGCTATGATGGCTTCTTCAATTACACTTTTGTCATCTGTGCATGACCATAAGCACCCGGGGAAAAGAAGGATCACTTCTTACCTGCTTATTTTGGTTTCTCCAAGTCCCTCCATGCCAGTCCAAACTAGGCTTAAATCTTCCTACAAACTAGAAATGAAGCACTGTCACTGCCCCAGAAAGCCAGCTGGCTGAATCTGCTCTGTTCAAAGTATTCCCAGCTGGCAGAGAAAGCCTTCCCAAGTATTTTGGGAAGACAAGCTCCAAGATCTCTCACGTTGCTGTGTAACATTGAAGGCAACAAGGCAGAAGGTCTGGGTTGTCATGAGGGACTTGGAGAAACCAAGGGTAATTCTCTCATGTATCTCTATGCAGCCCAGGCAGAACAAACCAACAGCAATATCCAAACACCAACTGGGGCAAGGCACAAGGCTGGGAATCAGAAGGTACAACAGGATCAATTAAAATTCAGCAACATACAGAAGTTACCTACCTGGAAGCTGGGAAAAAGCATAATATATAAAAGAGCAAATTGTAATATGGCAACAAAGCAAGTTTTGCTGGGGCAGCAGAGGAATTCATATTTCGTGGTGTTTTTTTGATGTGTGTGTGGTTTTTTAAACCTACTCAAAATTGTGACACATCCAACATGTTGAGTTTGACATGCATTATAAAATTACTAAGGAAAAAATTGATAAGAACTCTAAAATAATCCCATCTTCTCTGATACCAACACGTTAATTCTCAGATTGAAAAATGGCTCATTCACCAGTAAGGCAAGCAATTCTATACATTAAAATCCATTCCATCCTACAAGATGACCATACAAGGACCTCAGCAATGAACAATTCCTTCATCTTTCAACAGGTTCTGAAACATACAATGTAGAGAACACCCCTAGAAATATATTTGTCTAATAAATTTCATCTTCACATTAAAATAGCAAAAAAAGTGAATGGCAAATTATTAAATTATTCACAGTAAATCATTAGTGTCATAATTCTGAACAAAAGAATCAAAAGTTCAGTAACTCCTGAAAACTAAATGCCTAAGTCATCTAATTTTTCCATCTTAAAGCATCTTCTAGAGACTCTTGAAAAGAACAAGCAGAAGTAACTCCACACAGAAATGGCACACTGAAATCAGCCTTCTAGAATCTGAAAGAGCAAAACCTTCCCTCGTGTTTGAGGAGCTCCCTGGCCCAACGAGAAACTTATTTTTGACAAGGCTAAGACATGATGGTGAATGCCACTTCCAGACCCCTGATACACATTCCTGCTCCTACGCTGAAGTATTTTAACACCAATGTCAAAACATAAGAACTTAACCTTTACCTGCCCAGCTTTGGTAGTTCACTCATACACCACCTCTGCTCTTTGCAGGAAAGATGTCTTGTTATTCTATTCAAGCACTGGTGACAATTATATTCTTGTTGTCTTCCCTTTCTTGCTGGCTGTGAAATGATGAATAGCTGAATGATGAATAACAGCAAATCACTGCCAGAGATTGTCTGCTCCTCAGGACACACACTGGATCAGGAAAAGTACTAGACCAAATGGGTTCAAATGAGCTTTTTCCATTTCTAGCCAGGAACCTGCCACATCCCTAGGGTAAGATAACAGCCTGGTAGTGATGGAAAAAAGATTTTAGCTTTTTATACATTTTTCATATATCTGTAGCTCTGCAGACTACTATTACATAGTTATATAGCTCCTTAATCAACTACAGTACTTTTCCTACCCTTTCTCTTAAATTTTACAACAATAAGCTGACCTTCTTAACACATTCCTGGAATATTGTTTAGTCTTATTCTAAGCAGGGGACCTACAATAAGACATAAGAAGTGGGCAGAGAACCCTTGGACCTACTCCAAGGGGCTGACCCAGGGGTGGGTTACTGGGGCAAATGAAACTCCTGTTGGATGTACCTGTTAGATACCCTAATAATAAACCTTATAATAGAAAACTGACACCTAGAAGCTTCCAAAGAAAGGTCTGTTTGTTACTATTCTATCACTGCTGCAAGGGTTTTTTCCTCTCTTTTGATTATAAGTAACAGTAGCTCTACAGTTACAGTGGGCTAACAATACTTGCCTATAAGTCACAAAAAGTAAGGCAGAGAACACAGGTCCAATTCCCATCTACTTCCCTGCCAGCTGCCATTACAATATGCCCTTTATATCAGGGGCTGGGGAAAAAAACAACAACACAAAAACAAAGCAACAAAACCACTGAGCTATCAGGTATTTGAAAAGACAAGACAGAAGGGAGGAAAGGCAAAAGGAGGAGTTAGATGAGCTTGTAGGTTGCAAACAGCCAAACAGGCTTAGATAAGGGTACATAACAGCCACACACAAAATGGCTCAGCATACCAAGTTACATCATAAGTCAGTTTCCCATTGTTATCCTTCATTAAACTGTCCTGAAATAAAAGATTTTATTCTCCAAGGCTCCACCAAGTTCCATCAACAGTTTCCATAAGGATTCCTTCCAAAGAGACAGAACACCACTGGCAGCTGCACCAGGCAGTACAGTGAAAACGTGAGTGCACAGCTCATGCTCTGCAGATCACCAGCACATGGAATTTCCACACTTTTAACTGCTTACTCTTATTTTAGCTGATCATTTAAAAAAGTTTCATGTCACAAAGTAAACTAAACAGTACAGATACCGGGGGGGGGCAAATAAATGTAATGTAGCAAACTGCATATATCCCAAAGAAAGGAGAGTAATCTTAGCCTGGTTGTCTTACAGATGTCCTTTAAATGCAGAAAAGAAAAATACAAAACTACTTTGTTTAGTAAGCACCACTGCCCATTCCCACAATCAGACAGAAAAGGGATGAAGGAGAAATACACAGAGAAAACGGTATCTTTTTCAAGGCAGGAAACACCCAGAATATTAAAATTAGTAACCAGCATCGCCCAAACTCAAAGAGAAATTCCCTTCAGTTACAGCAGGTCAGCAGTCTAGAAATGAATTTAATACAAAACATATTTTTTATAGAAATACCTGCAGCAAGGAACTGCATACCACAGATTCTCTCTTCAAAAAGCCACTCTTGAAAAGAAATTGTGTCAGAGACTGCTTATTTCACATTCAGTGGGCCCCAAAAGGAAGAGTGGCTCAGGGCAAACTCTCCTTATTTGCTAAGCAAATACAAAGTCATCCTCCTCATCCTCCAGCCCCAAATGGCAAGTCAGGTGCTGATCCATTAACTCATGTCAAAGTAATTCCCACAGTCATCTACCTTCTTTTCATTATACCTAGTGTGTCTTTTCAACACATACAACTCTAGAAATAAGTTAATCCTATTTATTACCACTGCTAAAAAAAAGAAAAACAACAAACCCCAAACAAAACCTGAAGAGACTAAATTTATTTTCTTTAAACCAGAAGAGGAAGTACCAAAAGAAAATACTCTTTAAGATAATACTACATGTGAGAACTTGTCTCTTTTCGTTATCAGCTTTAGAGTAGAAAGATTCTGAATGGAACAACCACTTTGTATAAGTCAGTCATCAAGGACGGTTAAGAAAACGCAGCCAGAGCCCAACAATAACATTATCAGTGGCAAATACAGACAAGGCTCAAGAACTTCTCTTGTTCATAACACTTCATTCCATTTCAGAATGAACAGAGTACATAATTTTGGAAAAGCCATCCTCAGAAACAGCAAAACAACAGTTGCTTTTAGAGCTTGAGCAGTTTTCTGGCAGGGTTTAGATGCTTTGATTAATTATGTAAGACAAGAAATTGATTTACAAAAGGCGAAAATCAGAGCCTGGGAAGAAGAAAATATATTCTTCCTTTCCCATCATACGTAAGCTTCTTACTTGTAAAGAAAAACAGACATGAGGCACCAAAACCCCTTCTCTTTCTCTAAAAAGAGCAAAACAATCTTGATAATAAAAAGGAGCTTCCCCAAAAAAACTAGCGACCCAACTCCTCATCCAGAATTAAAAACAGGTGCCCCTAAGTTTAATTATCCAAACAACCTCTCAAATCACGAAACGAAAAAAAAAGATCTAATTCCAAGATCTCTAACTCGCAACCAAATGGAATAAAGAAATTGAATGTGTTCACCCAATTCCAGTTTACGGTCGAGCAACGCCTGGATATTCAGGTTTCATTCAGCAGGCAAACAAACTTCGCAGACAAACCCGAAGCCTAAGGAAAGGAGGTATAAAAGAACGAACTCTTTCCAAGCAAAAAAAGGTGAAGAAAGCTGGGAAAGTTAACCTTTCAGAGACTGAACGAGATAATTTGCTATTAATAGAAAGAACGCATTAAGAATCCTGAGACTTACAGAGACATCGCATTATATTTAACGTACCAGAACTAAGAAAGCCCATGTGCGCCCGCACACACGTTGGTGCCTTTTCTTCCCAACTTTGCTCCGGAGCCGAGACACGCTCCCGTCCCCTGTACAAAGGGCCGCGTCCGGCGGAACCGCCCGTGCCTCCCTGTGCCCAGACACACGCGGACCCCAGGAACCGCCGGAGCCGATACTCCCCATCACCCCGGGCCCAAGAGGGGCCGAGGGTACAGACACGGCACTTCCTTCCCTTCCACAATCCTGAACAAAATCCCACGGCGAGGCGAGTAGAGAGGTGGCTGGGGGTGGGCGGGAAACGAAAAAAAACAAAACAAACAAAAAAAGAAAAAAAAACCAAAACAACCAAAGAAAAATCCTGAACAAAACAAAACACGACACTAGCCCTGAGCAGAGGCCGCTCAGGCCGGGCGCAGGGGAAGCGCCGCACGGCAATACCCGCGGGGCAGGACGGCGCCTTCCAGCGATCCGATGTCGGTGCTCCGGGAGAGGCTCCTCCGGGCTCCGCGCCCGGGGGCCGCTCCGGGCAAGGCGGCAGGAGCGCGGCGGGCCCGCTGGCGCCGCGGCCTGTGAGGCGGAGGGATTGGTGCCCGCGCAGGCCCGCCCTGCCCGTCGCCCCGCAGGGCCCGCACCCACCTGGGCCATCCCCGGCGGCCCCGCCTCTCCTGTGCCGGGGCTGCGGGTGAGGGCGAGTCCGGCCGCCTCACGATCGCCGTCCCGCACTCCGCGCCGCCGCCATCTTTAAACGCCTGCGCTAGGCCCCTCCGGTGCCCGCGGGCGGGACCCCGCGCGCGCCGAGCCAATGGCGTCCGCAGCATCCGCAGTCACCGATTTGAAATCGCGGCTGCCATTGGCCCGTTCCCGTGCCTATCACCCGGCTCCGCCAATAGAGACGCGAGAGACGCCCGCCCTCCCAGGCCCGGGCCATGGCGGGGCGTGCGGTCCTTTGTGTGGCCGGGGCAGCGCTCGGGCCTTTTCCCCTTCTACACCCCAGCTACAAAAAAAGCGCCGCTTTTCCTTGCAAACGCTGTTTGGGTCTTTAAGCAGCAAAATTACAGCATTAGTAAAAAGGATAGCCTAAAAAGGATAAATCAAAGTAGGGCCAGTTCTGCTGCTCTATGTACTAAGCAGTTCACAGAACAAGTCCCAAATCTGACTGCAGTGTTTAGACAGAATTCCTAAAGAATTATTGAAAATATCTTACACAATTTACGTAAAATTACTTCTAAAATGTTAATGAGCATTTGCTATCCCAATTTGTTCAATTATTTTATAATTTGTGAGGGATATAGAACTTTTATTGGTACGTTTATAGGGTTGCTTCTTTTGTCCTTCACTGGTTTGAAACTACAAACTATTGTGATAGTGGATCCTGGTTTCACCACCAACAGCATGTCTGTGTTTCATGTGTAACTTCAGGACACGAGAATCTTTTTCTAGTATTTCACTGATCTCGTTCATCTTTGAGGTCCCCAAATACTGCTAAGAAAGATAACTAATATTTTAATAAAACTTTAAAAACTTACTGAGAAGACCACTGTTAGGTCTTTCTATCTTTGTGCTTATCTCGCTGGACCAACACATCTAATGACAGGGTGAGAATTTGGACATAATGTCACAGTACTGTGTCAACACACAAAGATCAGGTTACTGAAACTGCTTTAAATCATTGCAAGCTGCCCTCAAAAATGGAATATGATTTCCAGTAAAAGCAGTTTGTTATTTTTAATTCCTCATAACAGGCTTCTGCACTCAAGCCATTATTTCGGTGATTTTAAAATTATGACTGCTTTTATTAATGCTAAAACAAAACACTTCAGAATGTGCATTTAATAGACACCCACGGTTTGCAAAACAGCCACTCATGTCACACTTCAACTGTCAAAGCTGAGGAAAAACGTCTCACAATTAAATAAATAGCTTGAGTTGATGCTGGCATTTGCTGCGTCAGGTTACCACAAATTGCTAACACTGGGACAAAAGATTGTCCCTCTCAAAGGGCCTATCAAAATACAAGTATTGTCACTCACTGGCATCCCATTTATGTGACTGTATAAATGAACTATTGCAGTACAAAGATTGCATACCTCAGAAAACAGGTTAATTTTTTTATATGTACATGAACAGCAGTGCTTCAGTTAGGATCAGACGAGGCACACACAGATTTTCGCATAGAGCTGGAGAATCAAAATGCCTGTAGTGTTTAAAAAATGAAAAAATAACCAGTTTTAGTTTTTCCATTGTGCATCTGTTTTCAGAGAATGGTTAATACTATGTCTTAAACTAATAGTGCAATAGCTGATTCTTTGAGACACTGACACTACAGGGAAATAGACTTCTTTTTATAAACAAAAGGATAATAATCCATTAACAAAACAATGTTTTCATCAAAACAATGCTTAACTTGTGGTTAAATTTTTAAACCAGAAGGTTGATGTTACCTCTGGAGAATTAAATCTGATCTGCTCTAATAAGGTGCAAAATTCACCTCAAAATTTTCATCACCTGGACTTCCGATGGAAGATTTGTCACACATGCACAAAAATCTTCCATTTTTGATTTAGAAGTGTACAGGTCCACCTGCATGGTACAATCAGGATTAACCATAACACCATGAAGTGTCATTATCAACAAAAAAACAATTCCTAATGACAAGGAGATTTTCACATACAAGGTATCGAAGGCTGGACAGAAACTACTGCTGTCAACACAAAATACAGCTATCAAGCCTATAAAGACAAAACTATGAGTTTCCCAATACAGTTAACAGGCTGCATTCATCAGAACGAAAATTAGGTGGAGCCAGTGGCTTTTTCATATTATTCCTTTGTCAGGAACTGCAGCAGATACTGTGCTGTTCCAACAGCAAAAGCTGCTGCAAGACAAGTTTTGCTCAGTCTGCGTTACTTTTATTTCAGTAAAATAAGTCGCACTGAAGCTTTTTACATTTTTTTGGGCATTGGTAAACTGGTATTTGCTTGTATTACATGTCTTCAGTCTTTCACTTTTTGCTGCAATCTGCTCTCCTCAATCTAATCTCTGTCAGACATCACTTCACAGCCGTGGAAAGATGTCAAAAGGACCCCATGAGCAATCTCAGATCAGTTCTCAAATGTCAAAATAGGTGGTTGATTGCTACAAAAAATAATCAAAGTAGACACATTCTCTGGCTTAATGATACCACAGAATTACTAATCTTGCTCTTGCCATTCACAGATTGAACATAAACTAAAAATTGTGTTGTCTACAGGATCACATATGACTTCTGATTTTCCTGTTGGAAACACTTCAGCCAAATGGCTCTCCCAAATTTCAGACTGCTAGCAGAATTTTCCCAATAATGCAGACATTTTTCTAAAGACAATATTGCTCAAAGTGGGGTATGATGTCTAAGAGGCCAAATAAAAATTACATTTTTACATTACATTTACATTGAAATTTGGAAGTTAAAGAAAGCCAAAACCAAGTGACTTTAACATTAGAAACTGGGTTGCACAAGCCATTCAGAAGGAACATTCTGTTCAATTGCCAGTTGCACCTGGGCTGGTGCTATTCTACAGTGACTGAGGCTTCCCTTACTTGTTCTTCATACATAGAACAAACCTATTCCTATGGCTGAAGATCCTGCATTCCTAAATACACTCAATTTATCTAGGGGGAATATTAGAGAAAAAGAAGTAATATCTATCTGGACNTATAATACAATATATATATAAAATATTTATCTGCTCTTTATAAACTTAAAAGAAAAAAATCCTCTGAGTCAGCCTCGTGGCTGTTTGCACATCATGCATCTCCACCAGTTAAAGCACCCCCGCAAGTCAATCTTAGTCACTTCACAGGGTTGTGATAGTATTCACTGACAACTACTGCAGACATTCTGGCTTCTCCCCGGCTGCCGTTGCACAGTAATTTTTCTTGTGAGCCATTACACACTGTGATGTTTGTAACTCAAAGCTGTGGTAACGAAGCA